>JAXGGA010008890.1:0-54297 GCA_038373865.1 Uloborus plumipes
GAAGTAAACCAGAGAGGCTCTGTCCGCCACATCTCTGTAGACTTCTCTGGCGCTGTTGATGGCTTCTTCTGTGTTCTTGGCTTCGGCCGCTTTGATCTGCACCTCCGCTGCGATTCTCTTGGTCGATTCCAAGCTCTCCACCAGGGTCTCGTCCCCTACTAGATTCCCTTCGGCATCGGAGAGCCTGGACAGCAGGCTGTCTTCCAGAGACTTGAGAGTGATTGCAAATTCGTTTTGCTGCTTGCTGAGTCTTAACTGAAAGGGAGAAAAGTTACTTTTAGTTGAGAAATCATTAAGGGAATTTTTGACTTTACAGTAAACTCTCCATTATCCGCGAGGGTCTCGGGAAAGAAACAAACACAATTAACTGATTTTTTCGAAAAAGCACGAATTTAAATTTTGTTTTTTTCTCAACATTTGTTACCCAAGAGTGCGGTGTACTTCATCCAATAAATTATTTTACTTCGGCGTTATCGTAAGTACCACTTCTTCATAGATGTTATATGCTTGAGGACCTCAAATACAAATATTTTTTGTGCTGTACCTATCGTCACTGTTTGTACACACCACGTTTTAAATGGAACGAAATTATATTTTTTAAAAGAAGACATTCTTTATCTTCTTTTACCCCTTATTTTATGCTTTTTATGCTTTATCCGCGATTTTCGTTATCCGCGATACCCGTGTCACCCAATTCCGCGGATAATCGGGAGTGTACTGTACTCATGTTCAACGAATCGAGATGAGTGTGACAGACACAAGGGATGGAAAGGGATATTTTGAACAAGAGTATCAATAGATATTGCTCAAGTGACGACGTTTAATTCGTAGTTTTTTATGAATGCATCTCAACTTCTGGAAGAGCGATTCATAACCAGTGGTCCAGCAGACCTATGACGGTCCACAGAAAAAATTGACCATACCTCAGAGATTTTCGCTCATGTACTTAAGAAAGATTTTCTTGCTCAGAAAAGAAAAAAGAAAAGAAAACACCATAATAATGAAAAATCGCATATAATATTTTTACGTGATTTTTGCGATTAGTTTTCATTCCTTTCTATGATTTTTCAGTTTTGTTTATTGCTTATTTTTGTATAATTTCTACAATAATAATCTATCTTATTCTTAACAGATAATTATTTTTTGTAACAGTTCTTTAACACTGAGAAAAGTTTTATTTATATATTTATTATTATTATTTTTCTAAAAAGGGTAAAAAACCTCATACTCCGATAAATCTTTTCACAAGTGTTTAATGGTTCCCGGGGAGAAAGTCTTTTTTTAACAAAGCAATTTTCAGAAGAAAGAAAGAAAGAAGACAGGGGGAAAAAACCTCACCGGTCAGTCAAAAAAAATGTGTTTATGACATCCCACAAACGCAAGGTGTTTTTTTTCCTCAGCAAGGGAATAAAAAACAATTGAAAGAGAGGTGAGAGGGATCATCGGTCAGCAAATTGTTTTCAGTAGCTCTTGTAGGTCCGCTGGTCAAAAAAGTTTGAGAAACGTTGTTTAATGAAAACAATATTTCCACAGAGTGTACAAACGATAATTATAAATTAAGAAATATTCATATTTTATTTTTTACTAAAACAAAGCCATCATTTCTTAACTTTTTATTTATTGTTACCGACGCTGGTTCTTAAGGTGAAACTTACTTTTGATTCCTCCAAATCTGGTCGTTCTTTTGACACCACTTCTGCCAGAAGTTGATCAGCCAACCCTTCCGGAGTCACACCGAAGTTGATGATAGTGGTTTGAGCTTGAATTTCCGGGCCATAACGTGGATTGCTCAACTTCGTATGAAGAACGAGCTGGAAATCTTGATGGAAAGGTATTTCCTTGTTGCCCAACTTAATGGCCCTAGAGGATTATACAAACGGATAAGTACATTCAGCAACGTTTCAAAAAGGGATGCACCGATAAACGAGTTGGCCGATTACCGATTAATCGGCAGTTGATAATCGGCCGATTAATCAGCTGAGCTGATTAGAAATCACGATTATTATTTTTCTCTTATTTTCCCAAAATAATTTCCAATTTGCATCAAATTTCTCTGCGGCAATTTACATGTTGTTGCTTATAGAGTTGCATTATGTTAACTAGACATGAAAATTTAAATAAATCGGGAGGCAGGCTAATTTAAGTTGCACTTTCAATGTAATTTTTCTTTGTCTTTAAATAATTGATAGCAATTTAATCCAAGACTTTCATTCTTTATGAACATTATAGTTAACTAAAAGCACTGCGTTAAAGTAGAAAAATACTGATACATGAAAAATGTTGCAATATTGTTTTTCTGTGTTTGCGGAAAATTACATTTGTTTACGGTAAACAAATGTATTTATCATAATTTCTAGTAAAATCAAAAGTATTTTTTTCCTCCCAAAAATCGGCCCATTGGTTTTTTTAATCGGCCCAATTTTGCCGATTGCAATTAATCAACAAAGTGGCCGATTATAGCCGATTAATCGGTACTACCGATTAATCGGGACATCCCTAGTTTCTAATACTTCCAATATAAAAAATTACTTACTTTCCTCTCTTAACAAAGTTGCAAAATATTAATGGAAACAACAACGGGTCAATGTTCTCTTCCAGGTTTTCAATTAGCACTGTTTGCCCTGCAACGAGGGCTTCTTCAATGACATCTAAGTAACTGCAAAAAAAATTCATGAAATTAAATTACAGCGGTATATTCACAACAATATTGGTTGTATTGTGTCATTATTTCTTACATTTTAAGAGCATTGGACCTAGGTAAATTACATATTAGCCAAAGTTAGAAGATTCTTATCGAGTCAAAACAATTTTTAATTGATGCCTTCCCTACTGTGTGTTCACACTTTCACAGCGGTATCATCGAGGGAGAAAAAAAACATTTTCAGTTTTTCATAGTGAAAAATATTCTACAATAATTAACCAATTTAATATATAAGGTTGTTTCATGATTATTCGCTGAAATCGAAATATAAAGGAAAATATGCGTTATAAACTGAACTAAAGCAATGTATTTCATTCAACACCATCGAAAACAAATATTCTTTTCTCAACGAGTTTTGCGTGCAAAAAAAAAAAAAAGTAACGAAAAGAAACATTAGCCTCCTTATAAAAATATTCCAATGTTTTCTCCAAATTTTCTGAACTGTTAGACATTATTTGCTGAATAAGGAAAGTTTAGGGAGGTTACAGGGATAAAATTGCATGGGGTGCCCCGGAATATATATTAAATAGGAGAAAAAATAAAAGAGAGAACGAGAGATTTAGAATTTTGTAAGAGAGAGACCAGCAACTCTAAATTTTCCTAAGGTAAAAAATGAAGGGAAAACAAAACTGTATCAAGAAATTCAGTAGCCACGATATTTAAAGGTAAATGAAAAGGGGAAAAATACTTAAGGTATTAATACTAAGTATCACCTCATCCCAAAATGTTAAAAAAAATTCTGCGGACAGACGTTATTTTTCAAATCGACAAAAATTTGAGAGGAAAAAATTTAGCATGTCATTGTGAAAAAACCATAACAGTTAAATGTTATCGGAAAAGAAAAACTGGAGCAAGATGATTTACAAAAATTTTTTTAGACTTCGTTTTCGCTCATTCGGTTTCGTTTTTCCCATTTGATAGTTGGCAGCGATACCTTGATCTATCCTCTGGTTCGAAATGCCTTTCGGTCTTGCACCTACCTCAAAGTCCCTTGTTTAAAACGAGTGACCACTATCATTTGACAATAGGGTGAAGCGGTCGTTTTGATGCTATTCTTGTTTCCAAAGCCTGAATTTCCAAACCTTTCCGGGAGGGATCTCTTGGACTCCCATCTTCCCAAGACTATCGAATTAAATCAACAACAGAAAAGTTACACCTCATTTTGAAAAACGGTGGGTGGAACGGGGTGATTCACTTGTCCCCCGCGATGCTACTACGCAGCTGAGAAAAGATTGACGAGGGATGTACGATTTCGATAGAGTTAGATTATCTGAAGTGGGCGTAATCTCTAAATTTGGCCTACGGCGTGAATAACCGTTATTCCGGCCCTGGAAAAAAAGGTAGTGCTACTAGAAAACCTCTAGGAAACTGGTATTCTATAAAGTTTTCTGGCAGCAATACAGATATTTTTAAAGTAAAACTGACAGCGTTGCTAAAGAATAAGGAATATTATTACTAAGAAACTTTATGTAAGTCCAGTTTACTAGAAATTGTCCAGTGGTACTGCAACACATATTTTAGCGTAAAACTTTATGGAGTCCATTTTGCTAAAAGTTTTCTAGTACTGCCGTGCTAAGCGCAAAAGTGGTATCTGCAGGCCATCTCGAACTGAGATATTGCTGTTTAAAGTTTTGCGTCTCCATGTGTTTGATTCAGGAGGTACTTTTTCAAATTTTTCAAAAAAATATTTCCGTTCTCAAACGACCATAAAACATTGCAATTAGCTAAAATGCGTTACAAAGAACCACCTGGTGACAATAACTCAATTTTGTTAAAAAGTGCAGATACCAGGAACGTCATTTCAAGTTTTTCCGGAGGGGGGGGGGGCAAAGGGTCCAAACACAATGCAATTTCATTGGAAAGCATAAAAACCACACCCACTTATATGTAAATACATTGATTTTTCAAAGCCGGAGGAGGGGGAAATTGACTCCCTCCCCGACCCACCCCCCTAAATGAAAGGCCTGGCAGATACCACTTTTACGCTTAGCACGGCAGAGTACTGCTTTTTTTTCTTCTTTTTTTACAGTGTACAATAGGAAAAACAAACAAAACAAAGAAAATTATGAGGTCCCATATAGCAAAGCAAACGTTCCATGTCCTTCGCAATCAGTTTCTCAACGTACCCTTTCTGACTGGTCCTAACCACCTGCAGCTTCTCTCCGTACATCCCCCTTATCCAGGGGATCGCCTGCACTTGGGGATCCACCACCAGCGGCCAGCGCCACAGAAGGAAACAGCTCGTGAAAATGGCTGCGTTCTCCACTGAAGCCTTGTCCCCGGGTAGATCTGCGTTGCGCCATCGACCAATCACGGTCTCGTCCTCCAGTAGCAAGGAGGTGATGGCCTGCAGGTCTGTAGTTTCCTTCAGGAGGCTGCCCGTCTTCAGGTTGCTCTGCGAAATGAAGTGTGAAACTATTTTTTATCCAAGTTCAAAAAAAGTGAAGAAACGAAATTTAATTCGACAACTCTGTACCTCAGAACCAGAGCGACCTAAGTCCAAAAATGGCGATTTTCATTTTATCGCTGCATTATATGTAGAATCTTATTCTATATCGACCCATGAGAACGTTATTCTACGAAAGGAATTCCTTCACAATTGAAGGGCTTAGAGGATGAAGGGGCTATGTTACATTTTGAAAAATGAACACTCTGGACAATGGTAAGCAATGAATACGTGCAAGCAAATGAAGCTTGGTACATCAAAAAGTAGATGTCATTAGACCATTTTCATACGCACACTAACGACAAAAATAGAAAACAAAAAAGCTGCAACAACTGCAACAATAAAACTTTAAACTTTAATTACTCGCAATTTCTGTTTTGTCCCATAATTCCTTCATCTCTCAAGCCCTTCAATTATTTAGCAGCGTTAAAAGAGCTCGAGTCGCATCCTTTGCATGTATCCGAAAATTCTTTTCGCATTCTTCTAAAAAGTTATGAAAATGGACTTACGTTAGTTTGGTTCTCAGGTACAGAACTTACGGTTTCTAATATTTGACTAAAATCTATGGAACATGATTTAATAAAAATTCTTATACTGAGAGTGAATATCCGCAAAGCAGTTAAATTTAATACCATACATAAATGATCAGTTGCTGTAAAAAATGTACCATTATAGCATAACTATAACACATAATCAGACATATTTAAATACCACAAGCTCCGGAAAATCCGAAGGCTTTCATTGAGGAAAACCTCAAAAAAGGAGGCTCCGGAGATCCGCAGGAATGTCTCAATATAATTCACCATACACACATAGAGGATTTCCTCAAAGCCTGGTTTCTCAAGGAATTCCTTCGGATTTTCCGTTGCGTATGAATGGTCCTGTACCATTCTTAACTAAAACTATTCAGCAAGTTGAGCTTATCCAAGTTCATTGGTTAAGATGCGAACTTTTTATAGGAAACAGCATTTTTCCATTGTTGTATACAGGTATTCTTTTTGTTGCATGACAGATCTACAACCGAATTCTATTTTATAAATTGGTCCTTATTTTCATAGGTAACAAATACATTCAAAAAATTGCAGTTACACACACACAATATGCATTATCACAAAAAAAATTTTTAAAAATGCAATACTATCCCTGCATTTGCCGAAACGTCAGTCCGAATTTGCGGAATGTGGAAGATTTTTGGGAGGTTCCAGTGACCTCCCTTCGGGGTGCTGTTGCCAGCATAGAAACAATATCATCGTTATAACAATGACTTTCCCTGAACCGGTGATCTGAATCGGTTTCTGGTGACCGTAATTTAATTGTGATAATAAGTGTAGATACGAATTTGTGCTTAGCACGGCAGTAATAGTACCTGTAGGTATCATATGGCACGTGTTCCTATCGTTGAGGCAAACCTAACCTGACAGTATCGTAATGCTGTGATTAGTATGTGCTAAAGGTCGAGACTAGCAATCACCACTCTTCAGGGGCGACTAAAAATTATTTTTGGTTGACTGTGAGATTTTATATTGGTCGCCAAACTGGTGACCTACTTTTTTCTGAACAAACAAATAATACAAACTGCCCATGCATCGTGCCGATTATGAAAAGAAAATAGCCATTAGCATCGTCACTGGTTGCCAGCGTTAACTTGGAGAGAAAATTGACCCATCTGCTGTACAAAACATCTATATACATAATCTCAAGCTAGAAAATGCAATGAAACTTTGTTGAAAAATAGTCAAAGATGGCTAAATTTATGAATAATCAGCAAATTAAATGAAATGTTTTTTAAACTTCAAGTATGCAGGTGCGTTAAATTTTTCTTTTATTTGCATAATGTCTTATTATTTGGATTTTAAAATAAAAACCTTTTCTGAAAGAGAAAATTATTTAAGTTTTTTTGAACATTTCTCTGTTAAGATGCATGCAAGTACTTGGTATAATTTTACTGCATGCAGAATGAAGTGAAGGGGGACTTGGATTTTGGAACTTGGTTCAAAGTGGCCACTTACTTTTTTGGGTTTACTGGCCACTGGCCGATATCCAATTTTTGTAGTCTCAAGCTTAAATATCGGTACTTCAGAACCAGACTAACGTAAGTCCATTTTCGTCACTTTTCAGTAGAGGGGAAAAACGATGTATTCGAGAATCGTTTTTCCCCTCTACCGAAAAATGACGAAAATGGACTTACGTTAGTCTGGTTCTGAGGTACAGATATGTGCGTAGCTTTCACAATGCAGCCAGATTAGGTTTGCTCCTTCTATTCTCGTTATCTCGTCCAGGTTTTTAATTACTATATTCAAATTAAGCGGTTAACTGAATCCTTAATCGACTTCTACATGAACGCATTTGATAGAATTGGTTCCTGATGTTGAAATTTGATTCAAATTAATTGGTCACTAGATTTCGATTCAAGTTGATTGATCACTTGATTTCGATCAAGTAGATTGATCACTAGATTTCGATCAAGTGGATTGATCACTTGATTTCGATCAAGTTGATTTCACTTGAATTATATTTTTGACGAGGACTATTTTGCTTTTTGCAGGCCGAATAAATGTAGATTTGTATTTTGTGACTTATTATTTATTCTCTCCCGAACATATCTGCCAGTGAGTAATTTTTATATTTTCCAATTAATTTGTTTACGATCTGAAAATGGAAGGTTATATCAATTACACTAGTTGGTGGGGGTGCGACATCTAAGGCAAAACATCGATGTTTCAGGACATCGATGTATCGAAATTAAGACATCGATGGTATTGATACATTTATTGATACCAAAAAACATCAATGTTTCAAAACATGGATTTTTTTCACAAAAAATTCTTTCACATTTAAATGTACAGTAATACAGTAACTCTCCAATACATTGCCCCTCTTTATATCACTCAATTAGATTTATCTTTTGTCTCCTGAAAAACATCGGTTTATCGATGTCAATTATAGAAAACTTTTTAGTGAGATAGATACTGCAACTGTAGATTAATCGTATAACTTTTATTTATCGCATGTTTTTTCTGAAACTTTTTTCGTTGAAATGTAAAACACCGCAATAGAAAAAAATTTCTAAAGTAAAGCAAAAACAACGATTTTTAAAAATCGTTGACCGTAAATCATCGGTAGTAATTAAAAAAAACTATTTCAATACGACAGATATTGCAACTGGTAAAGATGAATCTTTTTTATTGCATACTTTTATTGCTTTTTGCTGAAGTGCAAAACAGACACCGAAAGAAAAAAAAACATCGAACGTGAAACAGTCATCATTAAAAGACATCGACTATAAAATATCGATGGAAACTATCAAGAACGTCTTCCAACGAGATTGATAGTGTAACGGCTGATTAACGATATAACTTTTGGCCGCATATCTTGATGAATTTTTATTTTATTTTTTATTTTTTTACAGAAATATAAAACATTCACATAAAGAATAATAAAATTTAAAAAAAAATGGCGAAAGCAAATTAGAAATGTTTTAGAAACATCGAGAGCAAAACATCGATAATAATCAAAGAAAATGTTTTAAAAAACCGGACAGGGCCGGGTACCCGGCCCTTTCCGGGCCTGCTTCCGGGTTTCTGTGGGTGTAGGGTGGTTTAGTGAAACTCATTCATAAATTTCCCAACACTAAAGTGCATATCTATAAACATAATGGCTACTTCTGTAAACAATGGCTATGTTATGGATAAACTATAAAAAAAATAATGCAAGCTAAAAAAAATAGCAAGCTACAAATAATGTTTGAGTAAATAGGAAATGTTATCAGCTTGGTATATTAAAATAAATATATATTTACAGTATCAATCGCACTGAAATTAACCATTTCCAAATATTGCTCGTTAAATAAGTCCCATTATTAGTTTCTATCCTCGTGACAACATTGGTGAGGTGAAAACATCTTATATACCTAATTTAGAAATTTTTTTGACTATAAACACTTTCTATTCTCTAACTATTGCCGAAATCAATTTTTTTTTTTATTTCACCCGTTAGCGATTGTAGGCTCAGATAAATATAAAAATCCTTAGAAGGCAATAAATTCCATACTTACTCCAGAGAAGCCTTGGTTCAAAATTTTCAATATGATTACAATCAATATTATTGCTGCATGGCACCAAATTTTTGCAACAATGGGTTGAAAATTTAATCATTTAATGGGGAAATGACATAACATTAGCCGTTTTCCATAATAACTTTTTTAAACTAAGCTTTTTAGAAATAAATTATAGCTTATCCTGCTCTCTGTTACTGTAGCTATCTACGGTGAAAAATGGTTAAAATCGGTTCAGTAGTTTGGAAGATTACCCCGGTCATAAGTTTTCAAAAGTAGTCTTTTATGTATATAGATTAATACTGAAACTTCTGATTAAGGATGAAAACTTCAAAAAACGTGGCATATCGCATATTTTTATCAAGCTTTTTTTTGCTGGATTATAAAACATTGACATCGAAAAAAAACATCGAACCCAAAACATCAATGTTGGGAAAACATCGACTCTCAAACATCGATGGTAAAAACATCGATTTTTAAGCAAAAACATCGATGTTTCCAAAACATCGACATCGATGTCGCAGCCCTACTAATTGGAGATATATAGCTCAGAGATAAGCGTGTTGGAAAATTAAAATTTATTTGAACCGAAAAGAGATTTTGTATTACGGAACAACTTCCCTGTAGTCAGATAACAGGCCAAAAAAGTTTTGCAAGATTTTTTTTTTGTTAGGTTTTATTAAAAATAGTGGTTACAACAATCGCTAAACCTTAAGTGAGCCGCTACACCCACAAATATCTTACACTACGAAACACAGATCTAGTAAATTAAAGTCCTGATCACAATCAGTTCAGTCTACATCATGAACATTTGGTAGATGTCTTCAATTCCATCCAGTCCTCTTCAAGGATATTCTTTGGGCAGTTCTGATTTTAATCCCTTCACTCTTGCTCTTCTTGAACATTTTCTAGGCAGTAACAATACACGACAAACACTCTAATAATGCAATAAAGAGATTGTCCTTTGACGCTGACGTACACCTCTCCATCTGTTTCTTCGTCCAGAAGTCCTCCACCCATAGCGTACATGCCATGGTCTGCAGTTTGCCCAATGCAAGTCTGTACCACAAACTTATACTGATCATACTGCATTTCTTTGAGCTTTCCGAGAACAGTGCTGGCCAAAGTCCTAGTTAGTTGAGGCGTTTTGTTGTGGTCATAGTTCATTGTCCTAAATCCTTCCTTCTCTAGGAGTTCGAGCAACATTTCGTTCACTTTTTGGGAGCTGAACTTTTTCTCTCGTTCAGGGCGTATTCGGAGCTTTCGTTTTGTATCAGCCATACTTGCTGTAACCGCCTCAGAAGATATCTACAGTAACAAATGAATGCAATAAGATGTTTGAAAACATTATAAATTACAAGAAATAAGTTGGTATTAATTAAATATTAAACGTGCTTGATTATTAAAAAATTAAGTCTTTGATTTTATTAGCTGATGTTAAGCGGTAACTCTTAATAGTAATTTCAAAATATAGTTTGTACAGTCCTTAGAATATTAATTTTTATAACCCGTTAGATATTTTTACAGCAAGGCGGGTTTTTTGAATTGTTTAATGGCTTTTATCATTTTTTTTTAAATCTCTTGTCACAAACTAACATAATGAGGTCCTACATTACATCTTAAGTACTTTTTCAAACAAAAAAAATTCATTAAAAAAAAAAGTTATGGATTGAATAAGTATGGTTCCTAGCTAGCATAATGCGTAGCTTTTTTCTTAAAAATAAATCACTGATGCAAAATAAAAAAGAAAAAAAATTAAGAAGGAACAAAAAAATCTGAAATTAGCTTTGAGTTTGATTTGTCAAAAGTTAACAAGTTTTTTTTTTCTTTTTGATGCTTTAATATTATTAAAATCCCGCCTTTCACCTCTCGAAAAAACATTTTCGCTGACAATTGGTACATTTATTACATTGATGCTTTCTTTAGCACTTTAATTCATTCTCTAAAAAATTCTATCATACAAGAAATGTCGACAATATAAAGTCTTACGGAAAAAATACATTTTTCGTGATTATGCTACTTGATTTTCAGGTATAACCATTTATTATTCCTTGCAGATGGTTCTTTCTTTAAGAAATATATTAAAATTACTTTTGAAAACTATTAGAAACAAATCATTGCGTAAAAACAACGCGTAACGCTAGTTTTTTAAGTAACAATTCGCGAACAGAAAATACCAGTGAATAAAAACTGTCGCAAAATCGATCTATACATAAATGGATGTATGTATATATATTTTTATGTTTGTTCCTTACACAAATCCAGTTTTCGTCGGATTTTCATCAAACTTGGCACATAGATTCCTCGATGCACTAGCATTCACATAGGCGGGGTTTTGAAATTAAAAAAAATAAATAAATAAAAAAGTTCAAAATTCAAATTTTTTGTCCAAAAATGGCCATTTCCTTTCAATTTTGAATATATAGAGTAATAGAGATAAGCCTTTAAGCATACAAATTGATAACATTTAGCACAACAAAGGTCACGATCAACAACGAATTATCAATTAAAGGCTCACCTTTTAACATGAAATAAGTTAAAATCAATTATAATTCATGTTCTAATTACCTTGAAACATTGGCACAAATATTATATAATGCAGAATCATTGGTGAATTCAAATTAAGAGTTATGTTGTATTAATAAGCACCCGGGGAAAGCGGGTAATATGTTTTCGATAATGTCACAAGTGTTCATCAAATACTCCTCAAAGTCAAATCAACTCATTGCAGAGGGATCTTAGAAAAATAGTTTAAATTGACAGTCAATGGATCAAACAAAAAATCTTCATTATGGGCTAAAATTTAAAAAAATGATTTTTTTCTTTTTTTCAATTAAAAAAAACTCACAAGTAAACTGCATTTCTAATTTTAAAGAATCAAACAGGTACAGATATTCAATTGCTCTTCTTCGAGGTGCCTGGTGCTCCACCACTTAGGCAGGAATTCAAGTGAAACAAGGACGATCGCAACTCACCAATGCAAACGCGAATTCCCAAATTTGGATTCAAGTGAAACGTTGCAATCGCTACGAGATGCGATTCTATCGTAATTCGACTTCCAGTAGCGATTGCAGTTATGGTCTATTGCGATCGCCTCGACGCGATTGCAATGGTGTTTCATTTGAATTCGGCCCTAATTCTTCAGCAGTGAACCACACTAGTGTAATAATGAAAAAAGTTGAAGTAGGCAACAATCGAAAGAATATATTAAAACATTTTTTGAATGCAAAACTTTTTCACCCTCGTGCCTTCGTTATCGAGAAGAAAAGTTTTAAAGAATGCCGAAATGTTAAGAAAAGTGCCAAATTTCAAGACTTGGCGAGAAATTTAAAACAAATGCAATTTAACTGTCTGAATGTAAAAGGACATTCATCTGCAAAGCGCGTGAAAGATGTCTTCTATTCATCACTGAAAGTTGCTAAATTTAATGACTTTTTGTAAAATTTCGGCAGATGTCAAAAACCATGTTTGACAATCGCTTTCGATTGCTACTAGTTTTTAAAAAATGTCATTTTTACACAATCGAATTTTGCGCCTTATCACACCGCCAATTACAACGTCGAACTAGACGAGAATATTAACTCTGTCTGATACACTTTCTCCATCAAGTTTGGCGACAAATTTGCCAAAAGAAAAGGTAACTCTTTCAAAGTATCCAATTTTATTATTTTTTTAATATGGCGCAATTACTAAGTTTAATTTTATCGTAAAATATCTAATTGGGAAACGTTTCCGTTAAAGGTACATCGATAGGTACATCACAAGGCGAATTTTTCATTTTTGGTGTTTTTAATTTATTTATTGCTATTGTAAACAAAAAATAATTGGGCAATCGATTACCTTAATCTAGTAATCACAGAGTAACCGTAAAGCAACAGGTTACCAAAACAAAATTATTTTCTCCAAAAATTTGATGACTACACCAATTTTCCAATTATAGAACTATGCATAATTTTGAAAGAACGGGCTACAGTCTCAATTATCGAAATTTTTTTGCCACATTATTGCCGATCGAATGAATCTAGATATTCATAGTTTGAAAATCTGTGGAATAATTTTCTTTTTATTTTATTTTTAATATAGTATATGTCACACAAAAGGGATATTTTAGCAAAAGACATAAATCATATACAAAATATACAAAATGCAATTTAAAAAAAAGAAAGGAAAACAGACTTACCTTTTTTCAAATTTTGAGCTAACTGCAAACTTCTCGTCTGATTACTCCATGTCTGATACGCAATTATGAGTACATAGCAAAAATCAATTATTCTTCGTCACACAGCTTGTAAGTAACCCAAAGGGAAAAACTTTTCGTAAAGAACTTATTTTATGACATGACATCATAGCAACCAATCTTCATCACAGACCGTTGCCAACCACGAAGGATAAAAATAAGGGCAGACTTATGCTATTCATGGCGAAAAGAAAAAAAGACATGTGAATTTGTAATGTTCATTTCAAAAATTACATCATGTGATTATATTTGTAGAGTTCTGCTCTACTTTTTTGATAGATGGAAAAGGTGAAACTACCTCACTTCAACTTTGACTGAAGAATGAAATTTATCTAAAATTGTTAGAATAAAAAGATCTTCGTCTATAGTACATATTAGGAATAAGTAAAATGTACAATCATTAATTTCTAAAAATGGATTTTTTTTTTTTTCAGTTTACACCTTCACTCTGGTATCTATACGAGAATGTAAAATTCAATTTGTAAATTTTAAAGTAAAGACTTAATGCGATAAAATTCTTTCTGCATTCGTAAACTTTGATGCAATAAATAAATATGCAAGAGCAGAGCAAAAACTAAAATTCTTCAATAATGGAAAATTTAACGATTAAAAATTATACAAAACAATGTTATAAATCAACTACAAAAGATTCAATTTTTAAGCTTTTGCTAACGCGAAATTATAGTAATTAGAACATTTATAAAATACATTTAACCAAACCAGTTTTTAAGATTTGTAAATTACAGCAATTTTATCAGAACTTTTAAAATTTATTTCTAAAATAAAATTCGCAGCAACTTAAAATAATTTGCGGCATGACATGTGTGTTCAAAAAATGTCCTCAAATGCTTCCCTATTAGTGTGTGTTGCACCAAATAAGTGTTCTGAAAAGACGGAGAGTTTTGGAAACTTCCAAAAAAGTGTGCTTTAAAGTGTTATAAGGAGAGGGCATGTGCCGTGCCCAAGAAGTGCTCACAACGTGTTCAAAAAGTGTCTGAAGATTTGTAGTATACCATGAAATAAGCCAAACTGTTTGATGCAGTTAAACTTTATTTCTCTGTAACAGATTTATATCCTTTTCTGGCTTGATTCCATTCTTTTAAACGGAAGAAAGGACAAGGAGGCAGATCTTTGTAACTTCACACACTTTACACACCCCAGGGTCCCTCGTACCTACCACAACTCGTGGTTAACCGAGATAGGGCCCTGAAGAGGGAGTTATTTTTTTTAAAACCAGACCGAGGACCGAGCAAACCCTTGACCCAGCACCCCCAGAGGTATCGCTACACTTGGAGGACTTTGTGACCACGACATTTTTAACGTCCCCCAGCCACCATTAATCAAGACAGTGGATCTTTGATCGGCTGGGATCGAACCCGAGTCCCTCCGGTCACGAGTGCGACGCCTTACCGATCGGGCTACCACGGCCCTTTGATGTTTTGTAACTCCGGGTAATAGTACATATGAGGGAGCCCCTTGGTGAAATCAGCGATTTTTGTTTGACACTAATACTGTTCGTACATAACATCCGTGCTAACAGAAATGGTGCCATAAAGTAATGAAATTTCAACAAAACATCGACCAAAACACGATAACATTCCAATAAAACGCAGTATAAGCAAACATAATAAACTCAATAAAATCATAACTACAACTATAACCTAAACTACAACCTAACCTGGCAGCATTGCGAAGGCTACGCAGATCCTAATCACAACATTACGACGCTGCCAGGCTAGGTTTGCCCCAACTGTAGATACGTAATTGTTAAAATTCAGACATTACTGTGAAAAAAAAAGAGAATATCGTTCAGCTTGGTGAGAATCTTGGAGCTCCCTCAAATATAGGTTAACCTAACTGCGAAGCATGTGTATACAATTTTCATTGCAAGTTTGCACTTATTTCGATTAGCTTTCTACGTAATGTCTACAGTTAAGAAACTAACTATAAATTAGGTGTTTTCGAAAAGAGTTACTTAAATTCTTTTTCTGTATATTTTTCTTTACAAGATGCATACTGTCATGCTCATGCCAACGGTCCGATTACAACATCCAGATATTTCAGTTTCATCACAAATTGAGATTTTCATTCCGAAATAACTATTACTTATCTGAAGGCAGATACTTTCTCATTAAAGGTGAGATTGCCTTCATACTGGTAGCCAAAAATGATTAAGTATACTTCAAAGAGGGCATAAGTATGGTGTGAATCATTTTATAAAATGGAAGACAAAACTTGTGTGATACGCTGTGAGTCATCCTAAGCCGGAGCTAAGGTAGAACTATCAGCATATATTTCATTTCATTTCACACTCCAGGGTCCCCGTACCTACCACAGCTTCGTGGTTTAACCGGGATAGGGCCCTGAAGAGCGCTCTGTTCTTAATTTTGAACCAGAACCTAGGGTCGAGCAAACACTAGGCCCAGCACTCCCAGGGGTATCGTTTCACTTGGAGGACTTTGTGACCACGACATTTTTAACGCCTCCCAACCACCATTAATCAAGACGGTGGATCTTTGATCGGCTGGGATCGAACCCGGGTCCCTCCGGACACGAGTCCGATGCCTTACCGATCGGGCCACCACGGCCACTATCAGCATATAGCGACAACCCAATTACGACATTCGTATATTGCAAATAAATCTGCTTCAAGTTCAGTTACCACTATTCCAGACTGGTGATCTCAAACAATGATGGAACTATAGTATTAAGGTATTGTAATCGGACTGTCCTTATATGCTCGTAACTCTGCCTCAAATGCGGCTTGAGGTCGTAACTTGAAACATATTACACATATTACACATATCTTTCTCAAAATCTCAAGATTTCCACCTTTATGTCAGGAAATTCATGAACGATATCCATTTTAAATGTGATTTAGGTTTACAAAGAAAAGTGACGGAAACTCAATCAATATTTCAATTTCAAATACAAATAAAGACTTTGTGTTAAACTTCACAGTTTGTTCGAATTTGTTCGTTCGAAAAAAAAAAAAAAAGAACGCCTGGACCAGTCCACGTGACGGAACGGGACATTTGGAGCTGTTTTGTCGGTAGATTTTTTTTTTTTTTTTTTATAAATACAAAAAAAATACGCTAGGAATTTTTTCGTTGGTAATAATGGCAAAGGTTCATACAAATTACGTAGAAAACTTAAAATTAGTTATTTGTTTGAAAATAACTCAATTTTAAGCATTAAAATGCCAGTTACGGAATGGGACGCGTATGAGTCCCGTCCCGTCAACGGCATTATATTGCTTAGCCTTGAATCATTTTCTTTAAAACTATGAACTTTCGACTTTCCGTGTAATTCTCATGACAAACCTTAACTGTAGCTACCAAAAAAAAAATCCTAGCTTGTTTTATTTGTATTTATGAAGCAAAATCTACTGAAAAAACAGCTCCAGATGTCCCGTTTCATCACATGGAATGCCCACCTGTTATTTTTTTTTTCAAATATGTGCCTTTAGCAAGAATATAAGTACTTACTTTTGTTTCTAGAAAAGGCAGCCACTTCTCATAAAGTAGCTGCCGCCTGTAGGGTTTGGTAAACGGTCCAAGGTATGCCACAAAAGCAGATGCAATGAGCATGTCCCCGGGAAGTGTCTGTTCCAGAGTTTTAAAATCGGCTGCTTGATCGAACCACCTGTGCCGTTCGGAAGCCAAGCCTCCGAGTAACCTGTTGGCCAGATGGATGCTGAATTCGGTCCTTTTTGTTTCAGATTCGCATCGTGTTTTAGCTTCGGAGGCTGCATCGCATTTAGCTTGAAGGTCACTGAGCCGAGATTCCACTTCCTAAAAAGTGAGAGAAAATATAGAAAAAAAAATTCTTTAAGCTAATCTAAATTTTAACCTATTCTAAAAGGACAATTGCTTTAAGAGGAAATTGAAGAGTTTAAAGTAAATGAAAGAGGGCTCTTTCATTGAGGGCTTTTCATTGAATGAAAGGCTCTTTCGCCAATAAAGCCTATCCAACCAACCAACCTTAACATCAACGAGCCAAAGCTTCTGGCAAGGACAGTTTGTTTTTCCTATACTGACACCGAGCTACCACCCTGAGAACAGCTTTTACAGAACCCATTTTTATGTTGCCCAACGTGTCAAAACTTGCAGCAAGGATAATTTATTTTACCTGCATTGGCGCTCTGCTAGCAATGATACAACTTTTACAGAAATTATTTTCATGATGTCAACGAGTCAATACTTATCATATATCAAAACTTGCACCAGTGGCGTAGCAAGAAAATTCTCAAGGGGAGTGTCCAATTTTAAAATACCCCACTTTGATACTTGGAAATATAGACAGAAACATCTATAGTTTGATTTCAGTTTTATATAGATAGCTACAAATACAGAAAATTGATTAGATGATGAAAAAAGTGTCTTAAATAGAATGGAATAACTTCAATTTTCACTATTGGAGTTTAGTTTTGAGCTTTAAAGGGGGGGGGAGGGGTCCGGACCCGGGTACTAACCCCTTTCCTACGCCACTGACTTGCACTGTACTGGCAAAGAAACAGATTTTACAGAAATTATTTTGAAAATGTCAGCGATCCAACACTTGTGGCACGGATAATTTTTTTCACCTGCACTAAGAGAGAAACATCTTTTACCGAACCCATTTTTACGATGTACAACGAGTCAAAATTTGCAGCAGAGATAGCTGTTTTACCTGCATTGCTGCTGTGCTGGAAACGAAATAACTTTTACAGGAATTACTCTTATGCTGTTAATCAATCAATACTTGTAACAAGAATGGCTTGTTTTAGCAGTACTAAAAATGTGCTGGAGGTGAAACAGTTTTTATAGAACCTATTTTCATGATATTAACGAGCCAAAACTTCTAAGAAGAATAGTTTGTTTTACATGCACTGGCAGGGAATTAAGTGTTCAGATTTAAGGGGGAAATTAACTGGTCTCTGTACCTATAACTTCAAATGCCGTATTTAAGAAAGAATATTTTTCATGGAAAATTTATTAAATTTTCCTTAAATCTATAAATGGGAACACGATAAGTACACGAAATACGAGTTGGCTATTAGAGATCGTTTAAAGTATTGCACATTAAGATGTTGCATTTTTTCTCTGCGTTCAATATTGGACATACCTAATCAGAATAATAACGAGAAAACTAACCGTCACTTTCTCATGAATTCTCGCCAACTTTTCTTTAGCACCTTGATACTCGGCATTCGCTTCAGCTAAAGCTTTTCTCTTGGGTTCCACATTACAGTAAACCTAAAAACGGAATGACGTTACGATTCAGACCAACGCCTCCTAAATACTAAATGCGTACTGCTTTCTGGTTTTTAGCACAGAGTAAAATTTCTCCCTTATTTCACGAAGCATCGCCATCTACCGGAGTTCTTCGATACAGAGAAATTAACGACTGGTTGATTTCTAAATTTAAATTTAAAAATTAACCAATCAAACATTTTAATTTGAATATTGCTTGGATTTTTCACCATCACAACGACATCATCGGATTGCCGCACAGATGGCGCTCAAAGTGGAAAAGCCGTCTCCTGTATTGAGGCAAATATAGCAGTCATTTAGTATTTAGGAGGCGTTGTTCACACTCGGTTAATTGTAACATCATTGGTAAAAATTAGCCAAATATCCCAAAACAGCAAAATAAATCTTCACGTAGTTTCACTCTATTCTTACCTCATAGTATTTGACAACGTTTATTACCCACGAACATAAACCAGCGGCCGCTTGAGATTTTCCGATTACCACTTCGGGCAGGAATTCCGGGCTGACCAAGTATGTCTGTACGGCTCTCAAGCTGTTCTCGTGGATGTTGTTCTTGTCAAAATTTACCAAAGAATCCAAGAAATTGTCCACCTGTGGAGAAAAATCTCGATATTAATGAACACATAAATTACTTTGAATATGAAAGTAGTTTTAATGTTTCTTATATTTACAGAAAAAGAAAGTTACCCAAGAGAAGTTTGTCTTAATTGATTGGTTTGTTTTTAAAAGGTAACAACTATTAAAAAGAAAATTGTGAAAGCGTTACCGATCTGATCTCTCATTAAATTAATTAATTACTTTATGTGATTCAGCGGCAAGCAACCCGTCGATCGCGATTGACCAGTAGATCTCGAGCCCATTTGGAGTCGATCGCGGCCGTTCTCATTACTCTCACATATCCACTTAAAATTACTCTCTGCATGTAAAAGTTTCAGCTGCGTTCTGTCTTTAAATTTTCAGTGTTCAAAAGGTTGAAATGATTTTAAGGACATGAAGACAGATTATTTCCTTACCTTACTCATCGTGAGTTTAGCAGCTCTCCACGATAGATCCTTGGGAATTTTGCCATCCGTGGCTAGAAGTACCATGACGGCTGAGGTCACGTTCCTTACCGCTACGGGTGGAGATCCAAAGCTTCTCAGTTCCGTGAGATTGCTCTGAAAAGACAAGGAAAAAGAACAGACTGCACTTTTTGAGTCGTTTTGTTCAAAAGTCGAGATTTTAATTCAATAAAAGGCGTGCTTTAAAAAATTGAGAATTCTGTTGAGCTGATTTTAAAACTAGTTATACATTTTCATACATTGAGTGTGATAGAACGTTATGTATCACTGCTTTATAGCATTGTTTATTCTACCTCAAACTTCAATTCTTAGATATAAACCGTGTTTGTCAAAATTTATGTAAAAATAACAATAAATTTACTTATTTCTGAATTTTATGTGAAGACGAGGAGTGAATTCCTCTTGTTAACAATGCTATATACTTCACAAATTGCGATTAAAACAGTTAGTACCAGGGGACCGAGCCCACTCGGTTAAAAAAAAAAGAGTTTTGTAAACTCGTGTTTTTTTCTAAAATGCGAAGTACGTATTTAGATAAACTTGAAAAGCATATTTTGCCTTTGGTTGCAATTACGCATTTAAAACAGCCGTAATTTGTTTTAAAAAACACAACCTTATTTAATCCGTGCTCACCGTAAAATCACACCCAATTTAATTTCATTTGGCGCCGAAAGCGCGGGAGAGGTTGATGAGAATGGATGCAGAGTCCCTGTTCTCCAGTACGCATTTGGTTACAGTTGGTTTTGACTTTCACTTCACGTCACACTCCAAGGTTCTTCCCCGTACATACCACAACTCGTGGTTTAACCGGGATGGGGCCCCGAAGAGTGCTCTGTTCATTTTTTAACCAGGCCCAAGGGCCGAGCAAACCCTTAGCCCAGCATCTCACAGAGGTATCGTTTCACTTGGAGGATTTTATGACCACGAACATTTTTAACGTCCCCTAGCCACCATTAATGAAGAAGGTGGATCTCTGATCGGCTCGGCTCCCTCTATATAATCGGCCCGGGAACCTCCGGTTACGAGTCCGACGACTTACCGATCGGACTACCGCGGCCCACACCCAATTCTAACTTTATTTTGATTGATCTCTTTTAAATTTCAAAAACAATAATAATTATCTAATTATCACGTGTTGCCACAACTCGTTTGCCAAATACCATACAAATTTAAATTTACGTTGATGTGATTAAATATGAAATCTATTGTTATAATGAAACTTTTGAATAAGTGAAATGGACCTTATTCACGGTTTGGCAACGGTCTTCGTTTGCAGGTATTTACATCCAGTTTCCACAATCCTGATTGGTTCCAAATCTTAAATTTCGTCTGCTAGGCTCGGTCAATACCCGCAATGACGTCACATGAATAAGGTCCATCTATATACATAAAAGACTACTTCTGAAACCGTATGTCCGGGGTAATCTTCCAAACTACTGGACCGATTTTAACCATTTTTGCACCGTTAGATAGCTACAGTAACAGAGAGCAGGATAAGCTATAATTTATTTCTAAAAAGCTTAGTTTAAAAAAGTTATTATGGAAAATAGTAAATTTCATTTAATTTCCCCATTAAATAATTAAATTTTCAGTGCATTGTTGCAAAAATTTGGTTGCCATGCAACAACAATATTAATAGTAATCATGGTGAAAATTTTGAACCTAGGCTTCGCTGGAGTAAGTATGAAATTTATTGCTTTCTTAGGATTTTTAGATTCATCTGTGCCAATAATCGCTAACGAGACTAAATAAAAAGATAATTGATTTTGGCAACAGTTGGAGAACAGAAAATGTTTATAGTCAAAAAAATGTTTCATTAAGTACATAAGATGTTTTCACCAATGTAGTCACAAGGATATAAACTAATGATGGGAGTTATTTTACGTGTAATGTTTGGAAATACTTGACTCCAGTGCGATTGATTTTACAGGGTGCGACAGAGAAACTTGCTGATTTTAATTGGATGCTAATTAGCAAGGAATGGTCAGAAAGGAGTGGGAAGAGTCTCATTTTAAAGAGAGGGTCCTGAAGTTTTGTTATCTTATAGTTTAGTTGTCGCCATGCGTTGGACAAAGGAGCAACGAGCGTTCGCCGCCGAATCTTACTTTTCAAATAATCTTTCGGTGGTCGCCACTCAACGTGCCTTCCTTTCAAAATTCAGCCCGTTGTTCCCATTCCTGGCTGGGAATCGACTGTTTTGTGGGTGAAAACATTCAGGGAAAGCGAGAGTGTGGCAAACAGAGGCCAGGAGGTCAACGGATTTCCAGAACCCTAGAAAACGTCGAAAAAGTGAGGGAGTCATTTTTGCGCTCTCCCAGGCGTTCGGCGCGTAAACACGCTGCTGCTTTGGGGATTTTTGATTGGACACTGAGACGAATTCTTCACAACGAACTCCAGTTTCATCCCTACAAACTTGCTGTGGTTCACCAGTTGAGTCATAACGTCTCCTTGAAAGGTGACGTACCGTGGCCGGCCCGCTCTTCCGATTTGACACTTTGTGACTATTTTTTATGGGGGTATCTCAAATCGATCGTTTACAACGACAAGCCCCGGACCCTGCAACGCCTGGAGATCAACATCCGGCTCGCTATCACCAACATCCAATCAGTCGATCTGCTCGAAATTGTGCACCAAATCTAGGGTACATGAGTACATCATTAACAGGGGCCGTCATTCTTCCTGATGTAGTTCTTTAAATCTAACTAATATAAAAATTCAGAATGGGTAACATATCTTATAAAAAGTAGTAAACTGATACATAATGTACTTTTCCCTTAGTTGACTTTTCAAGTCTGCAAGTTTCTCCGCCGCATCCTGTACCAAGCTTATAACATTACCGATTTACATAAACATTATTTGTAGCTTGCATTTGTATTTAAGGTGTGTAATACAGTATTTTAGTTTGTCCAGTCAGAAGAAATTGCCATTGTTTACAGAAGTACCCATTGTGTGTATAGATATGCACTTTAATGTTGAAAAATTCATGAACGAGTGTCACTAAAACACCATACCCGGCCAAAACCCGGGCAGGGCCGGGTACCCGGCTAGTAGCCTATATAAGAGACTAATCTAGTGAAGCCTTGCTTTAACATTTCAAAAACAATAACAATTTAACGTTGCCAAATACCATAAAATTGAAACTCGCGCTGATGTGATTAAATAAGAAATCCAATTTTTATAACAAAACGTGGTCGCCACGGAAACAGTAACAATGAAAGTAATCATAAACAAAATGGCGAAATAAAAGCTTCTCAAACTTTCAGTGAAGGCATTTAAAAAAACGGGGTTTTTTGTGAAAACTCGCGTTTTTACAGAAAAAACGCCGACGTAGATGAACTCAAAAACCAAAACTCTATCTGAATACCAAATCTTATCAAAATCGTTAGAGCCGTTTTCGAGATCCGAAAAATAAATAAATATATATATATATATACAAGAATTGCTCGTTTAAAGGTATTAGAGTACCTGGGGACCGAGCCCACTCGGTTAAAAAAAAAAAAGCGGTTTGTAAACTCGTGTTTTTTTCTAAAATGCGAAGTACTTATTTAGATAAACTTGAAAAGCATTTTTAAGCCTTTGGTTGCAATTACGCATTTAAAACAGCCGTAATTTGTTTTAAAAAACACAACCTTATTAAATCCATGCTCACCGTAAAATCACACCCAATTTCATTTCATTTGGCGCCGAAGGCGCGTTAGGGGTTGATGAGAATATATGCAGAGTCCCTGTTCTCCAGTACGCATTTAGTGGCAGTTGGTTTTCACTTTCACTTCACTTGACACTCCAAGGTTCCCCTGTACATACCACAACTCGTGGTTTAACCGGGATGGGGCCCTGAAGAGCGCTCTGTTCATTTTTGAACCAGGCCCAAGGGCCGAGCAAACCCTTGGCCCAGCATCCTCCTGAGGTATCATCTCACTTGAAGGATTTTATGACCCCGAACATTTTAACGTCCCCAAGCCACCATTAATGAAGACGGTGGATCTTTGATCGGCTGGGCTTCCTCTATCCGGGACCCTCCGGTTACGAGTCCGACGACTTACCGATCGGACTACCGCGGCCCACACCCAATTCTAACTTTATTTTGATCGATCTCTTTTAAATTTCAAAAACAATAATAATTCTAACATGTTGCCAAAACTCGTTTGCCAAATGCCATAAAAATTAAAATTTACGCTGATGTGATTAAATATGAAATCCATTGTTATAATAAAACGTGGTTGAAACAGTAACAATAAGAGTAATCATAAAGAAAATGGCGAAAGAAAGCTCGTCAAACTTTTAATGAAAGCACGAAAAACGGGATTTTTTGTGAAAACTTGCGTTTTTACAGAAAAACGCCGATGTAGATGAACTCAAAAACCAAAACTATATCTAAGTACAAAATTTTATCAAAATCGTTAGAGCCGTTTTCGAGATCCGAAATATATTACAAGAATTGCTCGTCTAAAGATATTGGATGTAATTTTGTTTCGAAACTTAATATTTTAAGAATGAGTTTCATATTTATTGATTTTTTACCTGAAATATCTTACTAAACACTCTTGAGGAGGAAAGAAAGTATTTTAAAACTAACTATAACACTTTTATACTCAATTTTGAAATCGCACTTGAAAAGTAAAAAGTAATCTGATTTTTATATAATGTAAGTGACCATAAAATTCAATAGATGTCGGTGGACAATAACCACTGCTTTTATTCCATGGCTTTTGAATAAATGAAACAGCCTGTTATCTAGTGAAGCCTTGCTTTAACATTTCAAAAACAGTAACAATTTAACGTCTCCACGGAAACAGCAACAATGAAAGTAATCATATAGAAAATGGCGAAATAAAAGCTTCTCAAACTTTCAATGAAGGCACCAAAAAAAAGGGTTTTTTGTGAAAACTCGCGTTTTTACAGAAAAAACGCCGACGTAGATGAACTCAGAAACCAAAACTCTATCTAAATACAAATTTTTATCGAAATCGTTAGAGCCGTTTTCGAGATCCGAAAAATAAATATATATATATATATATATATATATATATGGGTGATTCTACGCTATTTGAATTCAGACGGCCAATGGAAAAACTTCATGCAAAACTGATTTTATTAATGTTTTTGTATGCTTAAGCATTACAGACTATTATCTTTTACATGGACCACCCAATTAGTTCACTACAATTATTTTATTTTAGCATTTATAGCTGAAAATAGTCATAAATGTATACTCCCCTGGCGTGTCCAAATACTAGTTTTTATACAAACATGTTCGACGTTCAATTTTTGCTAACTTGGCATGATGTTTTTTGCCATAATCATGCACTTACATTAACAGAGAAACATATTTCATCAGTAAACATTGAAAAAATATTTATTAATATTTAAAAAAAATACACTTTTCAACGGGCCATATCAACAGTGTCACCCTCACCTGGCGAGCTTCAAGGACTGAAATTTCGCATAAAAAATGCATAAGGATCATGTTGATAGCGAATAACCAGTGTAATACTGAGTAAAGTTAAAAGCAAGCTAAGAGTCTTTTAAAAAATTCGAATATTATTGCATCGGTTCTCCTTGAAAGTGCCTCAAAGCGTACTGCGCCAGTCGCTGTAGTATTTCCCCTGGTAAGTATAACTTTTTATATTTCATCGTTACATAAGTGTGCGTATGTATGATGTAATGCTTATTGTGTGCAGACATCATGGTTTACGTGAAGTTCTGGTAAGAAGAACGCGTGATGTTGTTTTTATAGATAATGTGTGATTTTGTCACTTCTCTGGCGTCACTCCCCTGGCAGTTTTGTTAGAAAAAAGGGTAAATATACATTAAAACTGTGTTATAAGCATAATAAATTTCACTTTTAATCTCAATTGCCCCTGTGAGAGCGAATTTGAATGAACGTAATAATACGGGAAGTATTTTTATTTGGGATCTGCGGTGCGACTGGTATGCAACATGTCGTGTTTTCAAGATTGATTTCTTTTATTTTATTACAACGTGAAATTTTTTTTGAATTTAGGTCTTATAGAAATGAGTCCATACTATGATTTTACACCAAAAAATAAGTGAAATAATAGGAAATCAAACCAGAATTCTGCCAATAGTGTCACTCCCCTGGCAACGCATTTTCCCCTGGTATCGATAAACCCCCCAAAAATTTTAATTTCGTCTGGCCCTTACCACTACAATCATAAAAATAGCGGCTACTAGTGATATAATGAGTGTGAAGATAAACAGATTATTTTTTATTTGGGGACACAAAAAACGCATTGACCGTAGAATCACCCATATATATACAAGAATTGCTCGTTTAAAGATATTAGATAGATAGATAATCATGAACTGCACAAGCGTCAATACGTTTCGATGTTCTCGACCGCATTTAGCAAGTACCCTAGCAGCATAATCTCATCGGCCGATGATCGGCCATTCATCGAAACTCGATGAAATTCTCATCGGCCGATGATCGGATTCTATGAGTTCTCATCTGGAATTGCTCCAATACGTCTCATTGGCCAAACAGAATCCGAGCAGCAAAATCCGATGAGATTTGAAGCAATTTACGAGCAGTGCAGTCCCGTGCCGATGAATTTAGGCTCAATTTTGGATACTCGGCTTATTTTCATCGGGAAAATTGATCGGAAGGATATCGTTTTCCAATGAATAGTAGCTTATCGAAAACCGTGCTCGGATACTGATCGGAACGATGTCATCGCGCGTTACGGGATCAGTTTACGAGGAGTTCGATGATCGGCCGAGCAAAATCCGATGAGTTGATGCTACTTGGGTATATACTTATTTTAATCATTAAACTTGGAAAGTCCTAACAACTGAATCGATAATCTTTCAATATTACGTTTTGTCAGTGATTCATCTCTCAGAGTGATTTCAAGCAAAATCTATAAAATCTATCGACTATATTAAAAACCTGATCGCGTTTCAGTATATTTATCTGTGTATGTCATACTAACTACCCGAGAATAAAAGCGAGCTGAGACTCGATCCAGATACTAAAAGATTTTAAAATTTTCTGATAACTATGTAAAACTAACCTCATCTTTTTACAACTTTAACTAGTGGAGCTATTAATTAAAACATTAATTCTCAGTGACATTTTCAAAATCGCCGCATTTCTGCAGTTGGCATCTTGTCAATAGCTGCTCTGAGCGAAAGTGTCGCAACGAAAAACTTAATTTTGTAACAAACATTCCTAGTTCAACCGAAATTGAATCCAGTTTGACGCTCGGGCATGGCGAAAAATGGGATTAATTAATCTACTGCTGATCTATAAACGGTCCGTTACAGAAGGGGTTGAATCTCGTGAAGTAATACCGTCTTCGGCTGCAGTAACCCGCCAAAGGTGGCTAGTACAAAATATTAAGATTTCTAAACCATGCAGCAATTACTGCGCAATTTCTCAACTTTTACATGAACAACAACAAATGTGCAATACACCGCCAACTCGGCTATTTTGATCCATGGACTGCACTCATCAGCGTGGAATACGAAACTAGCCGAGTTGGAGGCAAAAATGAATGATGAGTGCATAACAAGCACGAAACTGCAGTCCATGGATCGAAATAGCCGAGTTGGCGGTGTATTGCATACTCCTGCCTTAGCCCTTGCTTTGGGGCGGTTACTCACTGCTTTATAACAACAAATGCGTAAACTTCTGGCTATTTACATGAAGACCATTGCTCAATTCACCTTATTCAGAGTGTTAAGAGCTTCTTGAGCGGCTATCAGAGCAGGTTCTGCCGCAGCCAAATCTTCTTCGCAGTCTTTCTGCCTCTTCGAGACTTCCTCATGTATTCGCGTGACTTTCGCTTCTTCGGCCGCAGCCACGTTTCTTTCCCTGCTGACCACCTCTGCTTCCTCACTGACGGTCTTCAGAAGTATGTCGATGTCGGCACTTCTCTGGGTCAGTTCCACTTCTTGTTCTGCGAGGTGTGTCTTCAATACGTCCACCTAAAGGAAATGTTATGCCCGATGCATTAAAAGCCAACTGTAAAAAATGAATGTTGCTTTTACAGTATAATACAGTTAATTTCACAGAAATTAACTAAAAAAATTTCTAATTTTACAGTAATAAACTGCAAAATTACTAATTTTACCGTACTTATAACTGTAAGATTTCCTTAGTTTAGAGTAATAAACTGTAAAATTGATAATTTTACAGTTTATTACCGTACATTTTAGGTTTAAACTGGAAACTTGGTTGCCAGTAATATACTGTAGTTTCTGCAATTTAATATTGCTAAATTTTACGGCAATAAACTGTAAAAATTTTAACTTTACAGTAATAAACTGTAAAATTGCTAGTTTTGAAATTTATTACTCTGCATTTTATAGTTTTAAATCGGAACCTCGGCTGCCAGCATTATACTGTAAAAACAACAGTTCAATTATTTGCAATGCAGTAAATCAAACAAGCGCTTGTCATCACTTAGAATAGAGTTTATTCCATTTGCACTGTTTTTTTCCATTTGCACTTAAGTTTTGTTTGAAACATCATCAAATATTTTGATCAGTAAAAATACTAACGAATAAAAGGTACCATTAAGCAGCTAGACCCGAACAAAAATTGCCGTACTCATAAAAACGTTCCTTTCTCGTTTCCGTGTTTAGAATTTATAAGCCAAAAGAGATTGTTTTGGCTGAAAAATCTCTGACATATTAAGCCATATACATAAAGCTACCATTAAAAAAAATTAGGTCTTTTTCAACTTGAACGTAGCAGCTATTTTTTTTTTTTTTTCTGCACGATGGTGATATGTTGTACACATCAATAAGATGTCTTTCTAATATCCCCAATCATACTAAAATGATAATATTTCTATTTTCTATATATATAAAGATGACGGTGTTCGTTTGTTTGTTTGTTTGTAACCGCTGGCCAGAAGCCCCCACAACATCTAAAAACCTGAAACTTGGCTCAAAAATTCGAACGTATCGCCCTGTAATGCACCTCGAAAGCCAAATTTTAAATTTCGAATTAGTTATTTTCAAATTAATTAATTAGTCTCATTTTTGGTGTATCCGCCATAATTGAGGGGGGAAAACCTTCCCCCACCCCAAAACATTATATATCGCTGGAAAGGGTTTTTTTTTTCTGAAAAAGAAAAGTTTTAGCACGTTTCTGTCCGTTAATTAGAACAGGAGATATTAATTAATCAAATTTAGTCAATTTTCAAGGCTTAACTATGTACGCAATACTGAAACACTAGGTCCATTTTCCAGATCAGCTGCTCTTTTGTCCCTGAAGTTACTTTGTGGTTTAAATTTGCGTATAGATTTAAGCCTTGAAAATTTATTCAATTTGATTAATTAATATCTCCTGTTACTTACTTAACTTTCTGTCTTTTATATTTATTTGGCGAATTGATTTAAACTTTAACATGACTTTAAGTGGAATTTAAAAGGTTGTGGAGCGCATTTGAACTAAAGGATATAATAATTTTTCTTCAGAGGGGTTGGAGTGAATTTAAATTTATTCAGTTGACTTCCTCAAAATTCGGTGTTACCGAAAATGTCAGAATGGAACTATTATTGTTAAAAAAATTAGTGATGGCTATTCAGTTACTCTTCGTATTTGGCGTGGTAAAGTTTGGCAACAATAGGGATATTTACCAAACCTCCCAGCCAGTGAAACACTACTTTCTCCAAATCAAAGAAAAAGAAAACGCTCTGGGAAGGAACAGTAGTTGTTTGCAGTCTAAAGAGTATTTTATTGCATGTTTAAAACATGTATTTAATGCCGCCATCACTAAATTTTTAACAATAATAGTTCCATTCTGACATTTTCGGTAACACCGCTATTCAGTTACTCTTCGTATTTGGCGTCGTAAAGTTTGGCAACAATCGGGAAATTTACCAAACCTCCCAGCCACTGAAATCTTGCTTTTTTGAGGGTCACTGTTAGATTGTAATCACTTCAAAGAGATGGTGCGAAAGACATTATATTTCTTTCCTTTTAATGTTCACATTAAAATCATGGAAGAATGGTTGTGGCTGAGCTACCTGATACAATCGGTTCCCTATGTTAATAAATTTAGATTTGGCGACCAATTTTACATTGAAATTACGGTTAAATCGGTGAATTATATTAAATTTCAAGGGCAATATTGCTGTGTTCGTTGAGAGTTTTCGAAAATCTTGGCACTACAGTTGTGTCAAAAGTTCCATTGAAACGTAAAAATTTCGCTAAAAATAAATAAGTTCGTCACACGCACACACACACACACGCGAAAAGAAGAAAAGTCTTAAGAGTGAGTTAAACTTTATTTAGTTAACTTCCTTTACATTTATTGCACGGGCATCGCCGTGCGGGTACTGCTAGTACAATATAAAAATTGTCATGTATTTACGAAACATTAAAACATTGCAAAGAGCAAATTGTTCGCCTTATATTCTATACGAAGCACTGTCTTATTTTGAGAATATAATACTCATTATGGAAAGTAGATAAAGCTAACTCGTCATTTACTAGGATAACATAAAGCAAAAGTTTATGTTTTCGTCAGTTTATCACAAGATTTTATTTTTAGTTGTTTTTCTGTTATGCATACTTTTGTATATTATCTAGCTTCTTAGGGCACCACAGATCATTAACAACTTTCCACCAATAAAAGTCTGTCAAACAAATAATTTTTTTTGTCTGTGATTCGGTATCTCTTTAGAATATCATTTGAATGACTGAATTTCCCCATTCGTCAGTGAATTTACTGCCTGGTTTTCTCAGGGAAAACCTTCCGCGTATTTACGCATGCGTCAGGTCTTCTCTGATCTTAGCAAGGTAGGGGTGATAATTAAGGTAACAGTAAGGGGAAGAATAATAAGAAGCATTTAGAGCCGTATCAAACAACGAAGAACGATGCCAATTTCAAATACATAGTTCAGTTGAATATATCAAAACGATAGCAAATACAACTTTTAAATTGAAAACTTCGGAAAGTTCCCACACCCCAACCCATCACCCCTTTTTTAAGTGGAATGGTTCGCGAGTACTAGGCAGTTGTCAAGGATGGACAGTGCTTACTTGATGGCTAGTATCCACCAATCTCTGCAAGCCATTTTCAAACCTGCGGATGTTTCCCCACAAGAAATCGTGCCTTTTCTTCAGTAGGAGGGTGTACGTTTTGATGTGCTGCAGGAAGCTCTTCGGGGTGGTCTCGTTTCGGCGCCTCTCCTTCCTCATGTAGGCTTTGCTCACCTCGTTCACCGACCGATAGGTATATGCCACAAAATCAGCAATGGATGGCCGAAGCTCGGGCTGAAGGAAAGTTATAAGAAAAAATTTCATTACAGTTCACAAAACTAAAAAATGCGCTTTTAGAGAGCTTTTTCTTTTTACAAATACAAAAGTAACAAATTTAATACTATTATTAATTCTAAAGTCTAAACTATATTGCATGATATTCTAACTGATTTCCCTCTGATTTGCAAAACTATTGAATATCTGCTACGTTTACATGAACTAATAATACACACATTACATACACTAATTATACTAAAGGCTAAACTATATTGCATGTTGATGTATTATTAGTACATGTAAACATAGCGGATATTCAATAGTTTTGAAAATCAAAGGGAAATCGGTTAGAGAATCATGAAATATAGTTTAACCTTTAGTATTAAGTATATTACTTTCATATTTGCAAAGAATGTGAATTTTATCTTTTATTCAGAGTTACATACACAAACAACTGAACACTTGTAATACATCAACATGTAATAATACAGTTTGGCCTTTAGTATTAATAATAGTGTTAAATATATTACTTTTATTTTTGTAAAGAACGTTAATTTTAGCTTTCATTTAGAGTTACATACATACATGGAAACAAACCCACGCGTGAAACTAATAAAAGCGCATTAAAAATACTAATAACTCGAAGAAATTGGAGGTTAGTAGAAAGGAAGTAATTGCCACTGTAAAGTAATATAGTTTTTTGACTTCATTTCTTATGAATACTGACAAACAACAGGTGCCTTTTTAGCTATCCTCGGATGAACCGGCTGCTATGTTAAAGCGGCAGGACTCAGAAAAGGATGTAATATATTACTATTGCATTAATATTATGCTAATGTGGCGCTTCAGTGACAAGAGCCTTTTTACAAAAAAAAAATAAGTTTAAAAATAGCATTGTCTAGAAAGCAGACGCTATAAGCACACTTGTACTAAAAATAATTTTGGAAAATATCATTGGTGTCAAATTTTTCAGACATCAAGCGACCACTAGTTTGTTGCTATAAATAAATTATTAAAAATGGTCATATTCAATATTCCTGATGCACTGTTATTACAAGTTGATTGAAGATAACACATTAATTTCTGATTCAAGCATGGCTAAAAGTAAAGCTTTAATCATCTTAATATCAGAAAAAAGACGAAGAAAAACAGGGATTGAGTGGTGTTGGGTGGTAACTTTTCAAACTCATTACCTGTAGAATCGGAAGTTCTTCCAAAAACTTGTTGCACACTGTCACAAGGGCTTCTTTGGGCCATGGATGGAACCAATCGATACAGGTGCAACTGATCAGAGTGGGGAATTTCCGACTACGAGTTCGTAGCGTGGAGCCAGCTGGCGAAAAGCATAGCACTACCTAAAAATGAGCAATTGTTGGATTGTCTACCAGTTTAAAAATATACTCAGCAGTTTTATTAACCGCTTCGCTTTTAACGATATTTACTGTTGAAAGCTAAATACTATGGGCGATTCTCTGTAAACTCGTCATTTTTCACACGAAATCTGTCCGGGCACGGTTTTTTGAAATGTTCGTATAATTATAATACTATTGCTCAGAAAAAGAATCTATTACTTTAGTTTGAAAGAGGGCCAATTGAAGTTTGTGTTTTTCTGATAAATCATGATAGGGGGTAAGTCCCCCGCCTAGTATAACTTGGCAGGGGACTGTGCCAGGTGACTGTGTTTTTGCTCTTTGTTGCGTAATATCTGCAAAACTATTGGAACATAATTAGTTACGAGACTACCTATAAATTGAGGCACAAATCGTGGACATAATATCTAATATGTTTTATAATTAAATTAATTGACCTTAATAAAATCACTTCCCAGAGGACTGTTTTCGCAACGACCCTGATGCATATTTTCATCACAAATGTGGCTCTCAAACTAAGCAAAGTAGAGTTTCGACACCGTTCTCGGCGATTTCGGCAAACTCACACTGATTACTTTAAACTTCTTGCCAAAAAGAATTTACAAAATTTATAGATTTTTCTTATTACAGCTTTGAATTTGTTGCAGGGGACTGTTTGAAAAAACTCCGGACAGAATTTACATGACAATTTTAAGTTTTAGAAATGCATAATTATACCTTATTTCATAAGAAAAATATAGCTTCATTATTCTATTTTTAGATATTAATTGCAAAATTTATATAGTGTTAATAGGTTTTTTGAAATACTATCTTTAACAGTTAGACTATGGGATTGGGACAGCCAGAAGGACTGTGTTTTTGGCGCTTAGATATTTTCCAGAAAAAAAAAATTAAATTTTTATCACTCCAAATACAATTGGACCACAAAGTATTGATGCTTTACTTGTATTAACAGCGATAATTACTTTATTACACTTTATTATTCTTAAAATACTCAGTCCGGACAGCCAATTACCAGTTTACAGAGAATCGCCCCTATATAAAAACGCTGAGCATATTCTGCAACTGGTGGATAAGCATGTTCCTCTTTTTTAACATAAAAATTCCCTGCTGTTGTTTCAGTTTGTACAGTTGTATATAGTCCCGAAAATTGGTTCTTTTAGCATATCTTAAAAACTACTGGATATTTTGAGCTCCCATTTTGGATTCTCCTTTGAAACCACTTCTGGATTGTTTCTCCATCAAAATATTATATGGTTCAGATCATCAGTTTGTCAAATATTAATTTCATAATTCATAAAAAATTCAAAATTTTATCTGAGAGGAAATCAATGACGTTTTTATTGTTGGGTTGGTTCATACTTTGATATAAAAAAACAATCTTTGTCATACATAACGTGGCTTAAGTATTATATGCACAAGTATTAAAAACATTTTTGACATTATGGGACAGTTTTTTCTCAGTTCAATTGTGAAGCAACGGCTGGAGCAAATTTAAAACGATTTGGTATACAAAGTTGAACGATGTTGCTGATCACAAATATTCGATAAAAAGGGGGGTTTTCACAGAAAATTTTAAAAGTTGATGCCGCTTTTTATATGAAGACGACCCCTTAACAACAATTTACCCATAGAGATTTATAGAGCACATTATTCCTGAAAAAATAACATATTACACGTGTCTCTAGTGTTAATAGTCTTCGAATACGTGCGAGTGTTACGTTTTTTTTTCTATGACTACCTATGATCGGAAACAGTTTTCTTAGGAGCCTAACCCAACTGATTGTCAAAATGCTTTTATTTGTTATGTATGTTGTTTGATGTATTTTCAACTAAAAAAACCAAGACAATATATAAAAATTCATTGCTAAATTAATTTGAGACATGAAGGGTTGAGGAATTGTTTATTGTTGGTTTGATCTCTGGTCGAAAAATAGCAGCACAGCCCACAAAGTAAGGCTGTACAGCTTTGATAAACCATCCTCTACTCTAACCCATATCGGATCAATTGTAGCAATATTTTTTAAAAAAAGCATCGTGAGCAGATTAATGATAAACGTGGGTCAGTAATGAAAAATTTATGCAAAAAGATAGCTAAAGCTATGTTATATTCTTGCTAAAAAATCTTGCATCAGATCTTGATTTCTAGCACCTTTGAACTCCTCTTAGACCTTTTATTTTAGAGGTTATTCACTGGTAGCAAAACGCCTAGATTCGAAAGAAGAAAAAAACACCCGGTAACTTTAATATGTTAGGTTGCTTGATACACTTTATTATTCTTCCTCTCTTTTCTTCTCAGTTGCTTAGTGCTTCAAGTACTAATTAGAGTAACAGTTTATGCAGCTTAACATTTTGAAGGAAATTTTAATGTAATAAATGTTAGTAATTTGTACTGTGATACGTAATTTGATTCATCTATATTTTTTTCCAGGCAATTTGAAATTTCACCCTATTATTAGTAATTCGCTTTATTTTTTTGTTTTTCATATTGGGAACTTCTGTTTAATTGCTGCAACTTTCGCTACCTTATTGCTGTCACATTCAACTGATTCGACAAACGACACATAGCTCATTCTGCGTTCATACAGAGTTTACATTTTGTGCTCATGAATAAATATGTTTGTTCAGGATAGCTTACTGTTTATAATCCCAAAAACTTCTTGGCCACACCAGGCTCACCCATAAATATATCTTACGCGGAGAACCAGCTTCGATGTGCAACAACTGTAATGTAACACAGACAGTGCTCCATATTCTAAGTATCTGCCCAAATTTTAAACACATAGGTCTAAACATTTTTAATCAATTTCATCCGTCATTAAAAGAGTTGATAGGAACATACCTCGTCAAAATCTGTACCCCTTTCTTCCGAAGATTGGTTCCTCCTTTTTAATTTAGTGTATGCTTCGTGTCAGTCCTGTTTCCGTCAATGTTTCTGTTTTTCGTTTGCGTTTGTTCTTTTATATATTTGACTAATAACTTTAGGGCCCTGCTCCATATTGGCGTAAAGCAGAAAAATAAAGCAGAAACGTAAAATGGATTACATGGGAAGTACACTGATTTTCGGTTTCTGCCTTCGGTTTTGGTCGCGTTTTACACTGATGTGGAGCAGGGCCCTTACAGTTAACTGTTTTGGCCATATTTTAGTAAGTTAACATTTCGTATACATGTATGATTCGGTTTTACGTTTTAAAACGTACTTTTAGGGCTATTTTACATTTATATATTCATACTGATGATAAATGTTTTACAATAAACCATCGCTTGGCGCAGTATAGCCCTTAAGGGCTCTTGTGCCATAATATTTAAATAACTCAACCAACCAATCCAACGACTTCTACGCTACGCAAAGAGCTACAAAAGATTATTTCTCACCTTAAGTCTTCTTTTGACTTTGTTGATGAAGAAATTCCAGCAGTTGTCTCTGGAATCGAACACGCCTGCAGATTTGACTTCGGACCGTATTGCAGAGATAATATTTTCCACCTCCGCTTCAGGGAAGAGGTCCGGAATGTCGCCAGAAGACAACATATCGTTGACGAGGACGAGGAACCGTTCATCGGCCACTTGGGCGTCGCTTATCATGAAGAGACTGCCGATGTTCTTCACACCAGCTCGCAAGTACAGACTGGCGATGTCACTCTACACACAAAATGGGAACAGCAATCAAAAAATCATAGAACAACAATAGAAATAGAGAGCAGTTTTCTTGTTGTGCACGGGAAACAGTTAAACGCTTTTCATATTACGACCGATCCGGCAATCTGAACCGAGTTTTTTGCTGCAAAACTGGTTTTCGGAATCCGTTGCCATGACAGCACGCCGAGTCATCGGCTCCCGTCACCGTTCAAGAATAAGGCGACTAGATCTACTCCTATAGGGGTTCTATTGAAGAATGCTTGATATCGTCGGCGCCGACAAACTCCGATTTTTTGGTAGCGATTTCATTAGCTCTCGCCAGGCGCAAGCTCTTTGTCTTTTGTGGGGGAATACCGTCACGTGACTTTCGGACTAGACACGAGCTAGTGCGAATGATCAAAAATTTTCACCGTTTCGTACGGAAGAACGGTCGTAATGTGAGTAGCTCTTTATAACTGCTAGCGTTTGGGGCGAGCGAAACGATCTCCCTTTTAGCCAAGTGCGCAAACTTAATTAAACACGTAATTTGGTTTCACAATGACGTGGAGAAAAACAAGGCAAATGTAGAAATCTACCTATAATCTGAGTATGTATTCGACATCTCTATTTTATGGAGGTCTTCTGAAGACAATCGCATCTTTACGACGTTTCTTACACTATGTTTTTTCGTATGCTTTTGGTTGCTGAAAATATTGTCTCTTACAGGACACCTTTAAAAAACTCATACACTTTCATTCTGTTAGCAATGAATGGTGTTTTCTTTTTGAGTAGCTTTCAGAATATTTTCCCATTCATCGGGAGTATAGATAGATTGGCAATGAGCCCTAACGTATTTTTCTACTATAGAAAAATCTTTATCAGAGAGAAGAGAAAAGCATAGTATGCTCAACTAGTGGGAAGATGAGGACAATTTCCTCGAATGTACCTAGAGCTGGCAAGCGAAGCCACACTTAAACTAAAGATTAATTTTTGTTTTGGCCTCCACCATCGTCTGAGCTTCCAATGAACATAGCTTTGACATTATATTCCAAAAAATGCTTCAACAGACAGCTTTCTATCTACTTTCATTTTCAGTGGCTTCCATGTTTGCTCTTTTGATAACGTCCTGACCAGCTTTTGCTTTTCTATGATGCAGCTGTCTTCAATGTTTTCATCTTGACGGTCGTCGCTTGATGTCGAAGATGAATTTAAACCTCCCTTGAATTCAAGCATTGCAGTTTTTTCGGAAAACAAATAATGATAACGTATCAGCCATACTCTAAGTGCATGTAAAAAATGATATCTGAATGCACATAACATTGCTTACATTCAGCCGTACTCTTAAGGCATGTAAAAAATGGTATCTGAATACACATAACATTGTTTATATGCTGCATAGAAATATTTTAAAAACTCTAAAATACATAATTCCTACCTTTACTTTAGATCCCTCATCACTAGGGATGTATTCTGGGTCTTTATCGGAGTCATTAAAATCATTTTCACTACATTCATCCGTAATTTCACTCTTATTATTGCCACCAGAAGTGACGGTCACGTGTCCACTATCCGCCATTTTTGCCACTTACCGCTATTTACATGAACGCAATGCCACATTGCAGAAATCGGCTTTGTCTGTGTGTCGCTATTTATGAGGGAAACATCAAAAAAGTATAAGATTTCTGTTAATATGCCCACATACTATTGTTTTTACCAAAAAAATCGATTTTTACAATTTTGTCGGATACCACTATTTACGCCCGAGCCCTTCAATTAAAAGTATGTTGAAAAGTAGAAACTAACATTTGGATAACACAGCCAGCACCAATGGATACGTTTTAGAAATAGTATATATTTGTGGGGATATAAAAACTAGAGATATGTAAATTGGACATAAAGAAAAAGATTAAGAATTAAAGCAAATTGTTGTAGATTGAAGTTTGAGTGCATCGTTTTACTCAAATAAAAACTAATATCATTCATAAAAAGAATTTATTATATTAAATCAACTATTTACATGCCACAATTCCAAAATATATTTTTAACCAGCTGTGTTAGAAAGGAACAGATGCTTGCCGAAATAAGTGGACGTACGACGAACGAACGTCCAAACGACTGATCTACGAGTAAAAATGTTACAGTTCTGTGAACATACGTCGCCTGCAGAGGGCGACGTATGTTCTAACTATGCATTGTTCTAAACTATGTATTTGCACATTGGTGCAGACACAAATTCTTTCTAAAAAATATATTAATCAACGAAATGCATATTGGATTTAAGTAAAGAAAATATTACTTTGATTTATTTTTACGACATTTTTAATACACGCATAAACTATACAAAATAAAAAGTACAGAAAACACAGTAGTATTTTAATGAACTGTAACTTTGGACAGATTTTAATAAACTTTTTTTTCAGTAAACTTTAACTTGGACATAAAAGTAACTATACTGATATAACTGAAGTATATGAGTTACTGATGACCATTCATAATTAATTTGTAATTGTAATTGTAATGGCGCACACACGTTACGGGGCTTAAGCCCCTCCTAGAAGTATCAAGATGAACTCAATTGATTCAACCTAACTCCTTGAAATGAGTTTTTTGGACTTGATTTTTGGATATTTGCCAAGACATAGCCCACCACCCCCTTTTTAATTTCACCGAAAACGACTGCAGTTTTTTAGGACTTCAAATTCGAAAACTTTTCGAAGGAGGGCCACTTAGCCCCTCCCCAGGAAACAATCCTGGGTGCGTCACTGGGTATTTGTATACACTCAGGCACATTGAAAATAGCGACCCAAGAAAAAAGCATCGGATTGAAATGAAATTTAATACACATAATGATACAGATGAGAGATTCACTTGATCTCAAAATCAAGACAATTGAACGAATACAGGGTGTGCAAGGACACAAATACAGAGCAACTTCAATAGTACGTTGGACCACCTCTAGCTGCAATGCATGCCGCCACGCGGTCTGGCATTGAGTTGATTAGACGCCTGATGTTGTTCTGAGGCACATGGGCCCACAAATTTGTACAGCCTACTCCAAATCACGCACAGAGTGACACGATGGCATCTGACGTTTTAGCTGATCCCACACATGCTCTATAGGGGATAAGTCGGGGGAGCGGGCCGGCCATGGAAGAGTTTGAAAATGACGTAGAAAGTCTTGAGCAACTCTTGCTGTATGCGGACGAGCATTATCTTGCTGGAAAATTGCCCTTGGGAGACCATTTAGGAAAGGTCCTACATGGGGTCGAAGAATATCATCAACGTAACGTTGGCCGGTTAAGAACCCCCTTCCTGATTTAAGCACCATTTCGGCGTGTATGAGCATGGCAAAAAACTTGGATCATTTGCATATCACTTTACGCTGTACTTTTTTGCCAAGTTTCGACATTGTACAGATTCCCTGTATTTGTCGTTGCTCACCCTGTATTAGTTTAATTGTCTTGATTTTAAGATCAAGTGAGTCTCTCATCTGTATCATTATGTGTATTAAATTTCATTTCAATCCGACGATATCTTCTTGGGTCGCTATTTTCAATGTGCCTGAGTGTATATAGATTAAACATGATAGGTTTGATTTTTTCGTAGTCAATTGATATAAACAATTGAGAGAAACACGTTAAAACTATAAACTGTATTGTGGAAATATTAATTTTCTTGGATAGATACATAAATTTAAGTTAAAATTACATCTTACTTTAAAATCTTGGATATCGTAGTCAGAATGTAGAGTCGGTTGGTGCAGATGTAGATTGCAAATATACGCTGCGAGTGAGGCTAGGGATTGTCTTCCGCTGCCTCCAACCCCAATTAATAGAGCGTTGCCACCAGACTCCAGTATCCGAGTTATACGGCATCTACAAAAAAATTAAATATAAATGCAAAATGTTTTCCGTGTATCAACTTTGTATTAAAACGGTTATTTTACTCGATTTGGGTAAGTACATGGTTTAATATTTGATGAAACAAAATAGAACAAATTTTTGATAAATCGCACGGGCACTCGATTGTTGAGAAAAACACTCTCGTTCAAGTGGGAGGCGGGTTTCACCGGAATTAGAGCTATGAGAAAAACATTCACACTTCTGTTATTCTGACTAGCAAAAGGCCCCCGGTGACAGCCAGACGAAGAATAATCATAGCGAAACATCTCAGGAAGCAAGAGAAGGTTACGGAGCATAAGATAGATACATAATAAGATAGAGATAGCGACTAATTCCCTTGTAACGTACAATACCACACTTTTGACTTCTTGGTGGGAGTAATTGCTCATGATGCCAGTTCTAACAGATTAATAAGTAAGATGTACCTCAAATGAGCAACATTTTTTTTTGGACGTGCCACAGTGGTGCACAATGTTAAAACTACAGATTGCACAAGGCACATTTAAGTGTGAAACGTTGTAGCACCAGCGACACCCCTTGGTACTCTTGAAGGTGACATTTGGTTCCATGTGGCACCATAAAAGTGCCCTATGGTACCCCATGGATTCCCTATGGCACTCTTGAAGGTGACATTTGGCTCCATGTGGCACCATAAAAGTGCCCTATGATATCCCATGGATGCCCCATGCCGCACTAGGGGACCCATAGGGAGTCTAATGGCACCTTCAAGCGTGCATAGAGAGTCAAGTGACACATTTCAATGGGTGCCGCTGGTGCTACAACGTTTCCCCCTTAAAGGTGCCTTGTGCAACCTGTAGTTTTAACAGTGCACTCAGGGTTGTTTGATGGAAGGGAGGTGGAAGAAAAGTTCCGTGAGGAAATCCGATACAGGGACCGCGCTAAGGATTTTAAGTTGTTAGCCAGTAAATAAGCCAAATTTCAAAAGTCTTAGCCAAACTTCGAGAGTTTTAATCAAAGAATTTTAATTGTTTGTTTTTTTAATGTAATAAGTGTATTTTTCCCCCAAGTGAAAATTTCTGACAATTTTCCATTCGCCAATACTTTAGCCAAATCAGAATTTTTTTCGCCGAATTTTCTATTTTATAGCATTTGGCGAGGTGGCGAACGCTTAGCGCGGCCCCTGCGATATAATTTTTTTGAATAATAGGAAAAGGATGTTAAACGGAAGTTTAGTCTTTAAAAAACTCTGATATTGAAGCTCTAAAAACTCATTTTAAGCTATTTTTATCCTAATTATGGGAGAAGCAGCGTGAAAGTGACTCACCTTCGGAAATTTAAAAAGAAAAACAATTTAGAGTTAGCTTTGTAGAAAATAAGAAGGAATTTGGGGATTGGGTGCTCTCTCCTGGAAATTTTCCGAAATTAAATATTAAAACAAGAAGTTCTGTCAAGAACTAAACGAGCCTACTTTCCCGTACATCGACATCGGCATTCTAGCATCTGATCATTATTTTCTTGATCATCTGAGACTAAACATTATGTCAAACATACCTTTTTAGCACTTAAAGCTGATTTCTAAAAGCAAAATATACCCCTCTCATCAGATGAAATAGAGACATAAAAAGTAAATAAATGAATAAATGAAGTTTTGTCGCACCTTTTAAAGAATGTAACTGTTACAGTTCTTCCGTAGAAAAATTCCTCAATCGTTTTCAAAAAAAAAAAAAAAAAAAATTAAAAGTACAAAGTACATCAAAACACATTTTATCAAAGAAAGGAAAAAAAACTCGTCCGTCGATAAAATGTCTCGATTTTCACTTTTAAACCGTTGCCAGTTGTTAAATATAAATAAAGAATAAAATGCCCTCGTGAATGAAACACTTTTGTTACAAAAAAAATCGTCTGCCAAAAAAAAAAAATAATAGTAATAAATAAAATAACACAAATGAATAAATAAACAAAAAATCGTCTGCACAGTCAGTCATTTTTTTCTGAGTCTGCATTTCCGCCATGTTTGTGGAGTCGGAGTCGGAATCAGAGTCCTCACAGAAGATTATTCAGAAAAGTACTTTACAAACATTATTTATCAAAACCATTTTTTTACAAAGTTAGTTTGAAGGAAATCCGACTTTAAGTTCCAGGATCAACATTCAACTTAAATTCCCCGTAGGCGCTAATGTTAAATTTTTTTCTGAACGGTTCAATATTGAACGAAAAATGGTTCAAACCAAAAAGCGAAATAAGGGAATGAACCTCTCCGAGATCTTTCAAACAAAAAAAAGTTTATTCCATTCGGATGGTTCACTCAGAAGTTATTAGGTGAGGAAAGGTTGCTTGAACGGTTCAATGTTGAACGAAAAAATGTTCAAATTGAAAATTTAAATACTGTAATGAAGTATCCTTGCTGAGATCCTTCGAACAAAAAAAAAAGTTTATTTAAATCGGACTGTTCACTCAAAAATTATTAGGGGTGACAGCTTGCTTGAGCGGTTCAATGTTGAACGAAAAATTGTTCAAATCGGAAATGTAAATACGGGAATGAAGTATCCTTGATAAGATCTTTTGAACAAAAAAAAGTTTGTTGAAATCGGACTGTTCACTCAAAAGTTAGCATCGCGGGACAGGTTCTTTGAACGGTTCAAAGTTGAACCGAAAATTGTTCAAATCGAAAAATCAAATATGGGAATGAGTTGTACTCGCCGAAATCTTTCCAACAAAAAAAAAGTTTGTTCAAATCGGAATGTTCATTCAAAAGTTATTAGGGGGGGGGGAGGTTGCTTGAACGGTTCAATGTTGAACCAAAATTGTTCAAATCGAAAAATCAAATATGGGAATGAGTTTTAATCGCCGAGATCTATCCAACAAAAAAAAGTTTGTTCAAATCGGAATGTTCATTCAAAAGTTATTAGGGGGGAAAGGTTGCTTGAACGGTTCAATGTTGAACCAAAATTGTTCAAATCGTAAATGTAGATGACAGGAACGAAAATGTAGATACAGGAATGAAAAGATCTTTCGAACAAAAAAAAGTTTGTTCAAATCGGACTGTTAACTAAAAAGGTTGGCATCGCGGGACAGGTTGTTTGAACGGCTCAAAGTTGAACCAAAAATTGTTCAAATCGAAAAATCAAATATGGGAATGAGCTGTACTCGCCGAGATCTTTCCAACAAAAAAAAGTTTGTCCAAATCGGAATATTCATTCAAAAGTTATTAGGGGGGGGCAGACAGACAGACCGACCGACAGACCGACAGACCGACCGACAGACCGACACACAAATTCCCCATCTCAATACCCTACTTTCAAATTTTTAATTTTTCGATATTCATTTTACCTTTTTATTTTTTTAACTTGGCGATATTTTTTGGACTTGGCGATATTTTTTTTAACTTGGCGATATTTTTTGGACTTGGCGATATTTTTTAGATGCATTAAGCCAATTTTAATACTTTTTTCGTCTTTCTTTTATTTTTAACGGGAAAGTAGGCTAAAAAACGCTATTTTTGGCATCCTTTGGTCCTGTGTCAAGAAGATTCTCCGTCAAGCTTCTGGGAGGGGCTTAAGTCCCTTAGCTTGCCCCGTTTGCGCGCTACTGAGTACCATCAATATTTATTCAACATTTTGCTAGCATTAATTAAAATATAATGCAGGATGTAATCAACAATCGACTCACACATGATGAACAGCATCCTGAAACAGAACCAAGTCCATGGGAGGGTTGATGTCATTGTACGCGTCAAGGGCGTCCTGTATCAGTCGCACAAGTTGGGTCGTGTCGGAGACTGGCTGGTAGCAGGAGGTTCCGATGCCCTGGGCGAAATGGCAGTGAATGGAAATGTTGTTCATCATTGCTTGGACCGCCTGCTCCTCCATCTCCTGAAAAGGCAGTGGAGTTTCAAGTAATTGAAGTATGAGAAGAAGGAATTAATTTTCTAAAAAAATGTGCGAGGGCTCTTATATTCTTGTGGAAATTAATTTATGTTGAATGGCAACAGTGCTCCCACGCCCACTGCCGTGAACTCCAGCAATAGCCCTTGTTTTCTACTTTTAGATACCTCTGAACTTGATTGCAAGATGCATGCATAATATGCATAATTCGATGTGACTTTTAGTCACCAAATAGATTTGTTCCCACGTTTGAACCACAATTACCATAAATATTTATATACTACATTAGTTCAACTGAACACTTTCATTTGTAATAGATTTGTCATTTTGAATCGAATTTTCATGTCGACTTCTTGCTGTGCCATTTTCTTACATTCTTCAAATTAAATTTAAGCCTGTAGTGAATTCACTGATTCCTGCGAGGAGACAACTCAACTCGGCAGAGCGAGAGTTGGCGAGAAATTAATTAAATTGAGTGTTCGAATGTTGCATTAAAGAGTTGTATGTTATTACAAGTTTAATAAAATAATAAGGAGTCAGATAATTGTGTTATTAAAATACTAAACATACCCAAAACCTACAGTGGTGACTTCCGGACTGGTTTGTGCAGGAATAATGCAGAACGACAGAGAAGTTCAAGGACAAGATTTGCTTACGGGCGATTCAGCTGCCGGAACTGAAAATACAGAGCAAGCAAGCTTTGTGGATCATGTTGGAGTTAAGATTCCGCCCTTCTGGAAGCCGGATCCCAGGATATGGTTTCTACAGCTCGAAGCACAATTTCGCCGAGCTAAAATTTCCAGTGATGACACAAAATTCGATTACGTAGTTAGCTCGTTGAACGCAGAAATCCTGGCACAGGTAACGGACATTTTAATTACGCCGCCAACAAAAAACAAATATAATGCAATAAAGGACCGCCTTATAGCAACTTTCGCGGATAGCGAATCACAAAGAACACAAAAACTCTTGAATCAAATCGAACTAGGGGATCGCAAACCTTCGATTTTGCTCTGCGAAATGAGGAACCTCGCCGACCAAAAGGTTAGTGAAAATTTTTTGAAAACCTTATGGCTACAACGGCTCCCGATGGACATGCGCAGCATTCTGTCTGTCAGTTCTGATGACTTGAATAAATTGGCTACCATGGCTGATAAAATTTGGGATATCCGCCCGCCAAATAATTACAATTTGGCATCGATGTCACAACCAAACATGTCGGTGGTAACTTTGGAATCCCTCCAAAAGCAAATAACAGATCTTCAAACTCAGGTGGAGAATTTAAGCTGTAGGGGACGTCCCAACTCACATCAGCGTTATCGAGGGAAGGCAAACAGCAAGTCCGGCAGCAGCAAGCCCTCCGGTCAGAGCGAGATATGCTTCTATCATACAAAGTTTGGAGATAAAGCGTACAAATGCTTACAACCGTGTAGTATGACTCTCCAACGACGGCGTGAGAGCCCAGACGTGCAGGAAAACTAATACCCCGGCTTTCCACGGCGACAGGAAGCCTAGGGGCGGAGCTGAGTCGCCTCTTTATTAGTGACAAAGCATCAGCGGCCCTTTTCCTGATTGATTCCGGTGCAGAAATTTCTGTAATCCCTCCAACGCTCACGGAAAGAAAAAATGTACATAAATTTGAGCTATTCGCGGCTAATCATTCCAAAATTAAAACTTTTGGACAGAAGCTTTTACGACTCGACCTTGGATTAAGGCGAGACTTCGTTTGGCCCTTCATAATAGCCGATGTCGACAAACCAATCATTGGAATAGACTTTTTGGCAAACTTCAACCTTTTGATTGACACGAAAAATCAAATGCTAATTGATGGAAACACAAAACTGTCAACAAGGGGAACGTTTTTTTCAACGAGAAGGCCAGTCATCACTATGGTAGAAGCGCAACAGCCATACATGTACATAGTCTCAAAATTTCCTGATCTGCTCAGACCCAATATTGTAAATACTAAAATTATTAAACATGATATAGAGCATTTTATCACCACGAAGGGGCCACCTGTATATAGTAAGGCGCGCAGACTTTCAACAGAGAAATTAAAAGCCGCTCGAAAAGAGTTTGACTACATGCTGCAACAAGGTTTGTGCCGCCCATCCAAGAGCAGTTGGGCCAGCCCACTGCATTTAACCCAGAAAAAGTCAGGCGATTGGAGACCTTGTGGGGACTATAGGGCCCTCAACAATGTTACGGTTCCAGATCGCTATCCGATACCATTTCTGACAGATTGTAATCACATACTACATGGAGCTAAGATTTTTTCATCTATTGACTTACTACGGGCATACCAGCAAATACCCGTACATGAAGCGGACATTCCAAAAACCGCCATTATAACACCTTTTGGACTCTTCGAATTTCCCTTTATGACTTTTGGGCTTTGCAACGCCGCACAGACTTTTCAACGTCTAATGAACACGGCGTTACAAGGGTTAGATTTCCTTTACTGTTATTTGGACGACATACTTATCGCTTCGAAAGACGAAGAGACACATCGAAAACATCTGTTCCTTCTTTTCGAGCGATTGAATGAGTATGGTCTACGCATAAACCTGTCAAAATGTATATTTGGTGTAACACAGATCCAATTTCTTGGATATGAAATCAACTCCGAGGGAATGAAGCCTTGCACCTCTAAAGTGGATGCCATTAAAAATTATCCAGAACCTCACTCTGCTACCAGTTTGAGAAGGTTCCTGGGAATGGTTAATTTTTACCACAGATTCATTCCTTCTTGCGCAAGCATACAACAACCACTCACTAAGATACTTGCTGGCCACAAAAAGAATAGCACCAAACCTCTTCAGTGGACCGACGAATGTCGAGAATCTTTTTCCAGACTCAAGGATGCCCTATGCTCGGTGACTCTGTTAACACATCCAGATCCAGAGGCTCAGCTGAGTTTAGTAACGGACGCTTCAGACACGGCCATCGGAGCCGTCCTTCAACAAGAGATCGCCGGAGTTAAAAAACCTCTTAGTTTCTTTTCAAGAGCTCTATCTCCTGCACAGGTGAAGTACAGTGCGTACGATCGCGAACTTCTGGCCATACACAGTGCGCTCAAGCATTTCCAACATCATCTAGAAGGACGTGCGTTTCCTGTGTTCACCGATCATAAACCTTTAACATTCTGTTTCAAACAAAATTCAGATAAAGCCTCGCCACGTCAGGCCAGGCAACTCAGTTTCATATCCCAATTCACAACGGACATCCGATTCATACGCGGAGATGAAAATGTGGTGGCTGACGCGTTGTCGCGCATCGACTCCATCACCTTTCCTTCATCCATTGATTATGAAACCTTGGCAAACACACAGGAAGATGAGGAATTGTCCAAGCTTAAGACAGACACTAGTCTGAAAATCGTACAGCTGCAATTACCTAATTCAACCAAGACCATTTTTTGCGACATCTCCACGGACAGAATTCGTCCCTACGTTCCACAACAATTACGTAAAACGGTATTTACTTCCATCCACGAACTCTCACATCCAGGCATTGCGGCAACCGCCGAATTGGTTGCTGCACGATTCGTCTGGCCGGGTATGAGAAAAGATTGCCGGACTTGGGCAAAGACATGCCTAGCGTGTCAGGCTGCCAAGATCCATCGGCATACTCACTGCACCTCTATCAACGTTTCTGGTACCCAGTCAGCGATTTGAGCACATCAATGTTGATATCGTGGGACCACTGCCACTGTGTCAGGGGTTTCGATACCTCTTAACGGCCGTGGACCGTTTCACCCGTTGGATCGAGGCAACGCCAATGGAGGACCAAACTGCTGACACCGTCGCCAAAACTCTGGTAGTGTCGTGGGTTGCTCGTTTCGGCATCCCGAGAAGAATAACTACAGACCAGGGCCGACAATTTGACAGCCAATTGTTCCGGAGTTTGTCAACGTACTTAGGGTCTCAGAACCATACAACAACAGCTTACCATCCCCAATCAAACGGCTTAATCGAACGACAGCACCGAACCCTTAAAGCAGCTTTGAAGTGCCATTTGATGTCTCGGAATTCATCTTGCGTTTCAGCCCTACCGTTGGTGTTGCTGGGACTTCGAACGGCCCTCAAGGCAGACTTGCGTTGTTCGTCGGCCGAGATGGTTTATGGGTCCCCTCTCCGGCTGCCGGGAGAATTATTTGTAGAGTCCAAAGACACGAAACATTTAGCTTTCCTCGAGCAGTTACAGAATGTTATTCGTTCGCTCAAACCAACACCAACCACGACCCACGGAACCAAGGCCATCTTTCAATCAAAAGAGCTGAGCACCTGTACACATGTTTTCGTGTACCAAAATGCTGTACAGACACCATTGCAGCCCACCTACAAAGGGCCGTACAAAGTTAGGGCCCGTGGTAAAAAATACTTCGATCTTGACATTGACGGATCCCAGGTTCCGCGGCGAGTGTCAGTGGACAGGTTAAAACCCGCATTCATGCTGCAGGATGAATGCCCAACAGGACTGGTCGTTCCGGTTTCAGCTCCTTCTCCTACACCTGCTGTTCCTGATCACGCTCACCCAGCTTCTCCTCCTACACCGGCTGTTCCTGATCAAGCTCACCCTGCTCCTCCTCCACCGGTTGTTCCCGACCATGCCGACTCCGCACCTCCTCCGCCTTCGGCGATAACAACGAGAGCAGGCCGTAGGGTCCGTTTCCCGGCAAAGTTTCTGGAATCCTCCAGTTCGGATCGCGGAGAGGGGAGTGTGTAGTGAAGTGAATTCACTGATTCCTGCGAGGAGACAACTCAACTCGGCAGAGCGAGAGTTGGCGAGAAATTAATTAAATTGAGTGTTCGAATGTTGCATTAAAGAGTTGTATGTTATTACAAGTTTAATAAAATAATAAGGAGTCAGATAATTGTGTTATTAAAATACTAAACATACCCAAAACCTACAAGCCTAAATAAAGCTAATTAATCTGTATGAATTGGTGAATCGAGTGCAGCGGTGGGATGTTTCACACTGCTCTAATAGTTTTACACTCCAGCTGCACCATTACCATAAATGCTTGCAGAAATATTTTTCAACTCCACTCACCTATCCGTTTTTTAACTCGAAGTACGAATTATAATTAGTTATGCTGATACTATACATTATCATTTTTCAGAGCTACTGCCTGCCCACGGTTGCAGAGCAATTGGCAGATATTCAGCTAAGACGAGTCTATCTGAATGAGGGGAAAAGTAAAAATTTGATACGAATGTATTATTCAAATCCATGTCCCTCTGCTGATTCCAGAGGCTGACACATATCTGCAAAAGCTTGCATCCCTACAAACTAATAGATGCGTCCATTTCCGCCTGTAAACCGGAAAGAGCCATTCCATGTCATCGGTGGTCAGATAGCATAAGTTGGTCTCGTATGAAAGTGGAAACCGTAATTCAAAGCCATGAAAATATCGCAATAATGGTTCTTGGCTTCAAAAAAAGCTCAAATAAAAGTCATGCAAAAATACTACGAATTTATTTAACAATTTGGAACGAATTTTCGTCCTGTAAAAGTATGGAAAACAATCTATCTTTCTCCCAAAAAGTATTTTAGTGAATTCATGAAAGGTACACAAACCGTATTTTTCTTAAGTACTCCAGCCAAAGTCTTATCGAACTTGTCCAGGTCATCCTGGTCTATTAATTTGTCTCTGTACACCCTCTGAGATTCGTGTAACCAAAGCTGCAGAAGATCTTCACTTTTAACAAGGCTTTCTGTGTTGCTTAGCATCAGTCCCTAAAGGAAACAAAAGACATCCAGTCAATTAGGAATTATGTAACACTAAATTTAAGCACTAGAAACCATTCTGTATTTTTGATATGAATGAATATTAGTGATTAAGTTTTTGAAACTTTAAATGTCAACTCAAAAGATAGATATAAAGGTAAAATCTGAAAAACGAGTACCAAATCCGTAAAAAAAGAAAATAAAACTGAACTATGAACTCACTCGAGCAGATTGTAAAAAGTGCAAACAACTTTTAAAAAATTATATTTTATAAAATTCAGAACGTGATTTTTTTTTACATTATTATTTTTTTCCTAATTTTTAGTTTGTGCATACCTCTATTTTTTCGTAGCAAGAAAAAAGGACTTACTTTCTATCTGCAAAATTATGTGAATGCAATTTGCATCGTAAATTGTCATCATACAATAGTACATTGCTTGAATCATATACTCGGAATGAACGTGATTGTTATCATAATTGTTTAGTTTTTTACGTACTTTTGTGCTTTAAAAATTTTTCTGATAAAGCTTGCGAATTTTCAACGATAATAAATGCTGGCGAATCATCGTAGATACACAAGTTCCTCTTTTTAGAGTAAACTGTATTATCGTTTGAGGTCCACGTAGGAGATGTAGATATTAACCATCAAACCCTTTTAAAGCCATCTTTTAAGAATAGCGATTCAAAGGCAAATTTCTACCTCGTCTCAAGAACTATTTACCGGCTAGTAAAATCATTCATCATTAAATTAAAGAGCATTAAAATACCTTTGAAATTACGTTTTATTTTGTCTGCTAGTTTTGTGCAATAAAACGTTGTTCTTTTTAGATTTCTGCACAAAGCTATTAATTAATTTCTAGGGGGAACTAAACGGTTTCTTTTAAAAATAGGAACTTCGAAATAGAACATCCCCCGAACATAGAAAAAGTTCAATAAAAACATTGCTTTAAAGCTAATTTTATGCTCTTTAACTGAAAAAGCGTAACTGAAATCCAAGATGGCGGCGCGAGTTCCTTTTACTTCTGGCCATATTTTGAGATGCAGCCCGGTTAAGGCGTATTCCTCTAATTACAATCAATGGAAAAACATTGCATTTTAACTGAAATGGGGGTAGAAATCTACAGTGGGATTACATACTTAAAGCACACTGAACGTTTTATTACACGGCTAAGGGTGGTTCGCAGAACATGTAACTACATAAAATTCACTCTTCATAAACTTGTATTGCTTGGACAAAACCAACTCACCCGAAATACATTGGAAACATCCCTTAAGTTAAAGAGATAGTGGAACTTGATTGCTGTTGGATGGAAAGTAGATACTATCTTCTTATGAAGATCAATCGACAAGCGAATGATTTGCTGTTGAACCGAACTTTTAAATTCTTCGGCCTCGTCTTGGCCCTCGCCAGCTGGTTGAATGCGTCGCAGGTGTTCTTTCAGTTGGAGACCAAATATCGTCTGCATGGAATCCGCTGTTGTAGGAGGCACCGACAGAACACAGAAATGTCTCTGGAATAGATAAATAATCACGTATTGAAACTCTTGAACTGAAACTATACAAAAGTGTGTTATAATGAAAACCTTTAAATTAGTTAAATCAATGGAGCATAGTTCAACAAGTTTCTGGACGCTTAAATGATTTTAACTTGTGTCCCAATTATCGAAAAAAATGGTCTTAAAGTCGGCCTACATTTTTAGATTAGTCGCAAGTTATTTTAGAAAGTTTAGCAAGTTCGAGTAAGTAATGGAGGACATCTTTTTGAAAAGAGTTTTGCGGGAATTCCACATAAAGACGGTGAAATCGCTTCGCACCTATCCTACAACTTCTCACCAAGTCTTAAAATTTGACGCTTTTCTCAAAATTTCGGCAGACCATAGGACCGTATATCTCGATAACCGGGGGGCACAAGGACAAATAATTTTTGCGTCGAAATATTTCTCATTATGCTCTTTCTATTGCTACACTGAAAAATGAATGTTGTTTTTACAGTATAACACAGCTAATTTTATAGTAATGAACTGCAAAAATTGCTAATTTTGCAGTAATAAACTGTAAAATCTCTACTTTTATAGTACTTTACTGTAAAATTGCTAAGTTTACAGTAGTAAACTGTAAAATCTACTTTTACAGTACTTTACTGTAAAATTGCTAAGCTTACAGTAACAAACTGAAAAACTGCTAATTTTACAGTTTTAAACTGGAATCTTTACTGCCAGTATTACACTGTTGTTTTTACAGTATAACACGGTTAAATTTTACGGCAATAAGCTATAAACTTTCTGACTTTACCGTACGAAACTGTACAAATTACTTGTTTTACAGTTTATTACTGTGAAATTTAACGGTTTTAAATTGGAACCTCAGCTGCCAGTATTATACTGTAAAAACAACAGTTAATTTTTTGCAGTGTACCTATGTTTTTCATTTTCCACCATTCGTGTGACATTAGAAAAAAAATATTTAAAGTTGTTAGTAATTAGAGAGGGTACTTATTTACCTGTAGCCTCTGATTGATGAAATAACTTCCAGCAGTAGGGCACATGCATACTACGTACTGACAGTTGCTGACTTCCTTGAGGGTGAGCTTGTTTCGGTCGTACCAATGACCGTAATCCAAGTGTTGACGGATGATCGTGTGAGGTTGACACGTTCCGTACATATCCACCTTAAAATTAAATATTTAATTGAAACAAATTTAAATACCGCCCACATCAAAAACAATTTGTTTTTGAATATCATGCAAATATTAAATGCTGAATGCACCCAAGTAGCATCAACTCATCGGATTTTACTCGACCGATCATCAAACTTCTTGTAAACTGATCCCGTAACGCACGATGACATCGTTCGATCAGTATCCGAGCACGGTTTTCGATGAGCTACTTTCCATGGGAAAGCGATATCCTTCCAATCAACTTTCCCGAAGAAAATAAGCCGACCATCCAAAATTGATCCTAAATTCATCGGCACGGGACTGCACTGCTCGTAAATTGCTCCAAATCTCATCGTATTTCGAGCAAAACTCATCGAATTTTGCTGATCGGATTCTGTTTCGCCGATGAGACATATTGGAGCAATTCCCGATGAGAACTCATCGAATCCGATCATCGGCCGATGAGAATTTCATCGGGTTTCGATGAATGACCGATCATCGACCGATGAGATTATGCTGCTAGGGTATGACTTCGTTGTATTACACAACTTACAGAAAAGATTTTGCAGCAAACAAAATATTTACACGATTAAAAAAAAATAATTTGTTTCTACTCTAAATGTTTCATGACGACTTTGTGTGGCAAGATTTTGATTGGGCTAAAAAATGCTGCTCCAAAAAATATATTTGCAGAACCTAATAATTTTCTGATGTTAGTACTATCTTTTGACACATTCAACTAAACTATGTATTTGAAATTAACATCGTTCTACGTTGTTTGATACGGCTTAAAATGCTTCTTATTATTCTTCCCCTTATTGTTATCTTACCTATTTTAATAAGATCGGAGTAGACCTGACGCATACGTAAATACGCGGAAGATTTTACCTAAGAAGATCAGACTGTATAAAGGTGTTAAAAGTGTACTAATGTTGAACTCACTCAAAAATATCGAATAAAACCAAAAACAACCGATTCATTTGAAACTTTTGCCATTGGTAAATAATTGATCGAACCACCTTCCTACCTCTGGTATGTTAAAATCATCAATAAAATATATCATTCTCTTCTGTCCAGGTGGGCCATAATTTTTTCCAACTTTTTTCTCTAGATGTAACTCCATAGCTCGTTGCACTGTCGTGGAGGAGGTGTAGAAATTGAATGGAACATTCACAACCTGGTAAGTCGAGTCCTGATCCAGTGAATCCAGCAAAGATTTGACAACAGAGGTTTTTCCGCTGCCTGCTGGACCAACTAGCATGACAGGATGACCTTCGCCAATGAGAAGTTCCATCAAGTGCATGATCCGGTGGGTTTCCTTTGTCGGAACGAGGGTGTTCTGAAACAGAAAAACAGGCAGTTTTTGGCTGATGTCATTCGTATTTTTTCTGCAAAAATCATTGAAATCCCTATCATAAAGTTGACATAAAAATTGACGGTTTTCTGGAAGAAAAAGAAAGTTTTAAGACCTCGGAAAAAGGTACTATAAAATGGGGACTGGAGAAAAAGAAAAAGGAAATTTTGAAAAATAAATGGGAAATAGGGATACCGCACAGATGCAATCTAAAAAGAGCTACAGTTTGTTGTGCTGAAAGAGTACTGAGTTTGCTGAGATAAAGCAGCAGCACGTGGAAACTTAAATTAACTGGGCGATTTTTTAAATGTAATGAATAAATTTTGAAAAACAGTACTTAAAGGCAAATTAAAATCAATGCACCTGAAAAACAACTGGAAAGTCATGAATACTCGGCCCAATAGCAATTTTTAAGATTCGTGATTTTTTAATATTTCATTAACTTCAAGCTTATAAATAGCGTAATAAATTGTAACATGCCTTTGTTTGAAGACTTTGTAACAATAATTCATTCAAAGAGTCAAAGTTGATGCATTAGTTAGTCGAATCAATGATTTTACAAAATTGCTTTACTTTTTTGGATGAGAAGGACTTCATGAAAGAGCAAGAAGTTGAGGATATTTCACCGACCCTCTTCAGGAGGAAATTCCTTTACTTGTATATAATCATGGGAACATTTCTCGTGATTCCAATTTCATTAGTTATGTTAATATTGATTAAAGTCTTAGATAGTCATTGATGTCATTAGACAATATTATTTGGCCGACTTATGCATTACTTACGAGCAGAGATATATCAGTAGATGGTTGAAATTTCCCCATTTTCC
>JAXGGA010008891.1:0-54280 GCA_038373865.1 Uloborus plumipes
TTATATATTTATATAAATATATAAAAACTATTTAAAATTAATTTTAATGTTTTGCTCATTTTGTCCTCAAATTTGTTTTATGTCTGTAAAATTCTGAAATATGCATAATTTTTTATCTTGTATGTTTTCCTTAAATTACTATAACTAAAAGCATAGTAACTAAAAACTAACTTCATATTCAAAAACTACATAAAATTTCCTTCAAAATGACACCAAACATAATATGAAAATCTAAATTTCAGAAAATGACCTCTTGGGTTATATTTGCTTGGACAGACCCTATAGTATTTTGAGAGCAGTCTGGCTCCAATTTTTCTAAAAACTAGCCATATATTGCTGTCATTCATAGCTAATAACACAAAGGCAGTTTTTACCTTAGGGCAGTAGTGTTACTTAAAGGCAGTACTCTTGTTTCGAAAACTTCTTACCATGTATATAGAGGATATTTGAAAAAAAAAAAAAAAAATGCTGAAATATACAGACATGGAATTCATATCAGATATTTTATTAATGCCAACTTATTAAAGGAAAACCCTATTAGAAAATTTTTGCATGAGGTTGACATGAATTTTATTATTACCTCTGATTGTGAGAAAACTGTAAAAAAATGTTTTTTTATTTTTTTAAAAATATTTTCCAAGAAATTTTGTTCTAATAAATATATATTGTTTACCCAAAAGACTTTTCTTGTTTCAATAATTAGTGGCGCCATCTATTAGCTTTATTGGTCTTAAGAATAATGTTCGTGTGAAATTTAGTAATGTAGTTTATCTGAAAAGTAAGCTGATATTGTTAGTAAATATTCGGGTGCCACCCCCAAGAAGGGTATGTCCGTAGGTGGACCGTCCGTTCTATAGCGACGTAACTGCATAAATATTATCTAAAACGTATCAAGATTGAAATATTTATATTTTCCGAACCTTTTAAATGCGTTATGCATGTCACCCTCTTACTTCCAGAAGGGTGTGGGCCGGCGCAAATGCGTTCGTACTGGTGTTACTGGTTTTGAAAGACTGATTTGAAGGATCTTTCAGAAAAAGCCTAAAACTGTATTGGTGTCACACTTCACAGGGGTGTCACCCGGCCCCTCCATAAATATGGGGTTTTTTCCTCCTTTTCTCTTTCTCTTTTTTTTGGTCCGCTCCGAGTGTCACCCCCTACGCGGGTGAAACCCAAGGCGGACAGCCCCCCCCCCCCCGTTGCGACGCTACTGGTTAAACTAAGACTGTCACCTTTACTTCTGAGTTAAGAAGTTTAATATTACAAATGATTACATTAAATGTTCCCTTCAAATTCAATTAATTGAATTAAATTTTAATGTGGAAATTTTTCACTTTGTCCCATGACGAAGAGATTAATTATGCAGTGTGTGATTCACCCCCCCCCCCATTTTGTATGTAGAATTTTCAAGTAATGTTAACAAATAAACGCCCGGGCAACGTGGGGTAATTTCAGTCCGTGTATAATTTTTTAAAGCTCTTATTTTCAAAATTTGGAAAAAGTTTCCTTTATACGAGAAAGATAGGTGAGATGGATGGAAAAGAACACTCAAAACTTCAACATAATGAATACAACTTGCAAAAAAGAAACGAGTACAATGGATATTTTGCTCGCATAATCTTGGATAAATTTCTTTCTTATTGTGTTCTCCTGTAAATCCCCATAAATTTTACTGGTCTCCACGGCAGTCCTTTGGTCACTTTATAGCTTCTATTTTATTGCACGATGCTGGAATTTTTCTTTTTGTGTGTGTTCGAAACAAAACATTACGAATTCGAGCAAAAGAACAGATTTTCGCTCCTGCTTCTTTGTAATAAAGAACGCAGCGAAGTGCTGCCACAGGAAATTTACAAGTGTGTCCATATGCGAAGACAAAAGAATGATTCTCTACGACTACAGTTGTATGTCAAAATGCAAATATCGCTCTGAATTAGGATATTTAGTTGAAAAATAACTGCGACTTTTTGTTCGTTGGTGTTAATACGTTTTCATGTAATCTCTCTCTATTTTACCGCATAATTCTTATTAAGGAAAAAAAAACTTAAGGATTCTTGCAAAAACAAACCCTTCTCCACACAGTGAGGGTTCTGTATGTAGTCCCCCCTCCCAAAAAGTAAAAAAATCGTTTTTACTTCGAGAGAAGAGAATAATGAAATAAAATGCCCCGTAAAATATAATCATTGCTTCCCCTCTATAATTGTGTTTTGCCTTTTAAGACGACAGTGTTTTCTTTTTTACATTTTAAAGAAACTTCTCGCTTTGAAGCCGTAACGACAAATGGTTCCGCTTTTCGGATAAACAATTGTAAATTTTGTCTATCCCTGAAGCTCATCTGCAATGTAAACAAGCACGAAGAAAAAAAATTGTGCTATAATTGCTGAAAAATAATTACCTATAAATTGAGACAAGGTACGTGAATAACTCTGCTTATATTAAAAACTGTATTTTGAATTCCAGAGAAACAAATATGAAACTGCTTGTGAGAAAATAATGTGTCATAATAATAGTCTATAAGTATGGTAATCAGGGCCGTATTTAAGGAATGGGTTTTTAGGGTTCAAACCCCCTCCGAAATTTTTCAAAACTAGTACAAAAATGATTTTTATAGTTTCACACTGAAAATTTTTATATTGCTATTTTATTTTAATCTTCTTATTCACTTTGAAACTGCATTTGAAAAATGAATCATTAAATAATTGTATAAATTATGTGTTTTTTACTTCCTTTTACGTAGTAAAGGAAGTATTGTGATCGTGAAAAAAAATTCACTCAAATTTGGGTCTAAATTTTAATTTTGCTAACCACGGAATGAATGTTGAGTAGTTTTTTTCGACCTGTCAGCACGTGCGTATGTACCTACCAACATATAACCAGCCGAAAAATCATTTTCAACCACCCCGAGTTAATTACGACGAGTTTTCTCGTGCCGTCTGTATGTATGTCGCATAACTCAAAAACTAGATGCCGTAGAAGCTTCTCGTTTAGTACGTAGGCTCTGAGGGTGGTCTAGTTGTGCACCTCCTCTTGTGGTTGCATTCGAATGTTTCCAAGGGGGTGTTTTACTCCTTTTTTGGGGTAAATCAGTGTTATTTTCGATGCAGATAAATGATATGAATTGGCGCGGACCAATAGGCGATATATCGCCAAGCTTTTGGTCGCCAAGTGTTTGACGCGAAGTTGGCGACAAATGTGGCGAAAATTTTTTTTTTTTTTTTTGAGTTTTGGTTCAATTTGGCGCTATTGGCGATAATTTGCGAAAAATCCACTTTATGATGTTCAAATCAGCGCTATTTAGAAAATTAATCATTGTAAAACTTTTTTTTACATTGTTTCGTGGCAAATTAGGGGTGTAAATGTTTGAATTGTTATCTTGCTCGCTCCAAGCACTATTTTAACACTTAAATTATCTACTAAGAAATTCATACGTAAAAGGAAGTAGTGTGGGGTCCATACCAGATTTTTCTGAAATATTTTTATTGTAGGTATTGAAGACATAATTTCTTAACAATGCAACTTTCCCTTCGAATTTTTAATGCCATTAAAAACGCACACCAGAATTCTTCAAATTTGCTAGTACCAAACTCTACATTTAATACATCTTAGAAGTGTCCGTAATATACAAATTTCAAAAGTACTCCTTCGAATTCGCGAATAAAAGTAATTTTTTTCTCAATTGAAAAGACGAGAGTTTTCTTTTTTTACATTTTTCATGTTATACTCTTTAACATCTATTGTGACAAAAATCAACGGAATATAGAACATGAAATCAAATTCTATTGACTTTATAGATTTCACGAGAAATAGGTTTGATAAAATCCTCCCCGAAACTAAGGTCTGATTTCGGCCTTAATAGGTAATAATTCCAAAAATGTATGTTACAAAAATGCATAATTGTTCAAATTGGCCTTTTATTTGTACAATATGTTCCTCTAATTGACTGTTCGAATTAAGTGAATTCCGGCAGAATAGGATCGAGATTAATAACGATTTACTGTAATAATTGAAACTATTAATATTAAGTCGCTTTTCCAAACATAATATACACTTAAATAATAATTTTTCATGTCCTTATATTTTTCTGTAACATATTTTTATTTAGCCAAAATCATTGCATGGAGCTTCAAAGAATTCACTTAGAGCTTCTAAGCATGGACATAAGAAACAATAAATGTTAGACATTTATTTCTACAGCTGCCTGAAATCGCCAATACCATTGAAAATAAAACATATAAATAATTAAGAATTATGCAATATTTAAAAGTTATTTAATAGTTCCAGTTTTATAACACCCATTTTTATTATAAATGAATATTGAAAAGGAAATGAAATGAGAAGATAAGAGATTTATCTTTCAAAATCAAGAGCTTGTTAGAGCTGTAAGCAGATGTGTGAAACAGATTAAGGAAAAAGTAAGAAATGATCTACTGCAGCTGGATGTCTTGCGTTTCATAATGGACAATAGGGGGAACTGATTTAGTTTCGATGCGTTTCATATTTTAAGTGAAGTGGAGGCGAATTGTGTATTGCAGTCGACCTTGAATGCGTTCAGCTCGTTAAAAATAAAAGGAAGTCCGCTTTTAAAAGGTAGTCCTATATTTAAAAGTACAGTGGAAACTTAAGCTCTAAACTAGGATTCTGGCACTGGCTGCCAGGGTCACAAAAAATGGTAACCACTTTTGCACTTTTGGTAGCGATTTTGAAAAAAGTATATACGCAGCAAAAAGAGTAAATAACTTATTCCTTGTTGTCAGTAATACGTACAAGAAATTACGATACTCGAAAAAAACAACAAACAAAAGTTCAATCAACAGATTTTTTTGTAATTTAAAGATGCAAGGATACAACAAACGAAAATCTTTTACAAATGTATGATTTTTAACATAGAAAGAAACGAATGGTCGCCACTTTTGGCAACTGGTACATAATTATTTGGTAACCACTTTTAGTGAAATGGTCGCCCTTTGGTGACTGGTGACTGCAAATCAAGAACTTTTGCAGAACCTCATCAAACCGGCCTAGTAGAAGATTCAGGTTGTCCGAATTAAAGATGGTACTAATTAAACAAAATAGCCTATTGGTTCCAAGGTACATAAGCAAACAAGTGTACACAGTAAACATTTAACTTTTAAATTCAAGAGAAATGATAGGTAAAATTGCGTAAGAAAAAAGTACGAAAATACATAATAAAAAATCAAAATGCGGCCTACAAAAATTCATCCGTGCGCGAAACCACCTTTTTATGTATTCACTATGTTCATCTAAATGGGTGTTTGGATCAGGGTTGCCAGATCTGAGAACTGTAAATACGGGACAAGTTTCTTGGGGTGAAGGCGGGGAATACTTTTATGGTGAGGATAGTTACTGGTTACGTTGTATTTCTAAGGGGTGATAAACAAACATGTTTTAATAGCTTTCAAAAGATTCCTTTGTATGTTTTTGGGTGAACACATTTTTGGAGGAGCTTTTAACTCAAAAAATAAAGCAAATAATAGTAGGAAGTTCAGTATACAGATCGACGTTGATAGGAACAGGTGCTAATTAGTTTTTACTTGCTCTAACGATAAGAGAAACGGTGAAATTTGAGCAGTTTTCTTGATGAATGGGACGACTTAATCTGAAACAGTAATACAAGGAATCATGGAGTAAAACTTGTTTCTTAATGTCACACCAGTCACTGGAGAAATCTGAATGAGTAAAATAATTTAATGTGCCCTTAATCAACACGTGAATTTTACAATTGATCAGACATAGAATTAAACGTTACAATTCAAACAAGCTAAAAGAAGCTAATAAAACCAAACTAAAATTCGAAACCATAATGGTTATTAATAAATTAATCCTATATATCTTCAAAACCCATATTTGCTATTTGATTTTAGCATTGCAATAATTCTTTTAAAATTTTTATGCGTCTTTAAGTTATAAAATTCATTGCAACTAATATTTAATGAACTGGTAGTCACAATAAGTTCTGCTTTAATTAATTGAACATTTAATGAACTCTGCTTTAATTAACTGTTTCGTACGTCAGATCATTTCAAATTCATATGTGAAAATACTCGTTCAACAAATGAATTAGTCAGAGAATCGCAAAGTATTGTTCGTCAACCCCGGGGGTCCGGGAGCACATGTCAAGGGGTCAGCGGCTCGTTTTCTGCTAAGACGCAAAAAATTGAAGGACGAATAGCAGTATTTAAATTCAAAATGAAAGCACGTTTATACAGAATAAAAAGCTCTTCTTTACGCAAACGCAGCGAGCAGCAAACGCTCCAATAGCCTAAATATTAACAGATATTTCCAATCCAATAACCCTAATCAAAGCATTACGAAGCTGTCAGTTTAGGTTTGTGCCATTAGTTAAAATCCTAATACGTCATACTAGTACAATTCATGTGAAAAATGAGCACACTTTTATTCGGTTAGAATTGTTTTGCTCACAAAATCCAAAAGTTCGTTATTTTTCAGAAACTTGTTGTAGAAATTAGGTTACATTTTTATTCCTAATTAAGTTTCGAATAGACTTTACTCCCATAGCTCAAAACAATGTTAAATAATAAAAACAAGGCAAGAGCTCTGAAAAATATACAGGACAATGAATAAATAAATTAAAAGAAAAAAAGTAGAATCATTATAAAAACTATATTAAAAAAATATTGAAAAGTATCAAACAAAGTTTTTTTTATTTTTCCGGAGCGGGGGGGGGGGGGGTGTCTGCAATGTTAGTAATTATTATTAGGGGCTCCGTGGAGGCCTGGACTTTGGGAGAACCTCTGAATTGGATGGTAGAATGCTAAGACAAAATGAAACAACTTTAAACGAATTTGGTAACTCGGAGCTTTTCTGAACCAACGTCTACTTATCACCACTCACATATTTTTATGCAACTAAGCTACCATTAAGAACTTCCTTTGTTGGTGAATACTCATCATATAGATCATCTACTGATACTTTGTTTTTAATATGCAACTATTTTACAATCGCTGACAAGTCTAAAAACTGCACCTTGTCCATTAAATCCTTTGGTCTTAAAACAAAAGGGATCTTTTATCTGTGAAATCAAACCAATTTCTCTACTAATTTACTGCTGCTTAAAGATTTTTGGGATGCTTTAGTCAGAATACGGGACTTTAGTCGTCCCGTATGGAAGTTCCACGGGACGCGGGACAATTTTTCAAAATACGGGACTGTCCCTTGAAATCCGGGACGTCTGGCAACCCTGGTTTGGATTAAGAGAAGTCCGGTCTAATAGGGTCCGGATTAATGTGAGGGTTTACTGCGTATAATAAACGTCTGATAATAAATGTAATCTGAACTTTATAAGCCATATCAACGTCTAAAACTATAATAATCGAAGATTAAAAAACATTTGTTCGCGTTAAAAATTATTCTTGGAAGTTTAGAACATTATTTTTAAACTCGTTTGAAATAAATCAAGAAGAGATTTTTTGTATGGCAAGCTTAGAAAATTAATAGCAGTTAGCTATCAGTTTTATCCCATGAATTTCAAAGACTAAACGTTCGTCAATTCCTCCCTTTTTACCAAAATCATGTTTTATTTGGAAAATTCGATTCTCTCCCATTGTATTTTTCTAGAAGCCGTTCGGAGGCCTCAATCGATAAAATGTGACGTCATCAGGGCGGATGCAAATAATTACGTTTAATAGCTGGAGAATATTCTTAGCATACGGGAAGTATCCATCCAGCTATTGTACGTTAACTGTCAGTCTGTTAAAAGAAAAAAAAAAAAACACGATGATGATCCTTTTATTAGCAACAAGTGTTCATTTATGGTATGTGAATGATTTTGCGATTTGATCTTTCCTCAATATTGTATTTAAGCGCCAGAGGAATTTGTAAGGGAGAAAAAAAAAAAGCTGAAGAATCAATTGAGAATAAAGCAGTTCTGTCAAAAACCTTTCCTTATTTTTTCTTCCTCACTTTTTATTTTTCTTAAACGCTGAGTAGTTTTGGAAATATGATTTACTTCATTCCTTTTTCCATGTAGTGATTGAATGTTTTTAAAATTTTTCAGACACATATGTGGGGAAAAAAGGCTTAAAATATTCGTTAAGAAATAAGGGGTTTTCTGTAAATGATGTCAATATCTTTGACCCCTTTTCCCTCGCATCACCTTGCCCCTCTTTGCCACATATCACGCTATCTTATGAAAAATCGTAATCCCCCACTTCTTGCTACCCCCTCCCACCCCCCTGTCACAATTTTACGAACCTTCTCTCCCTCAGATTGAGACATAATTTTGTGGACAGTCCCAAGCAGAGCGGTCCGTAAATCTTTCCTTGTTTCTTAGTGAAATATTTTCATTTTTCTTGAATGCTGAGAATTTCAGGAATATGATTTTCACCACTCATTTTGTATGCAAGAATGTAAGTCTTTTAATTTGCTGTCCCAGATCCAAATTTCATTTCAACTATTATAAAGAAGACTTTCCACAGTTACCTTGCTTATGTTCGTTGTTCACATCAGTGTAGAATAATGAGTATTATAAGTATTTCAGTTTTATTTACAAGATAACACAAAAGCGTAAAGAACTAATTACTTTGTTTTTGTGAAAATATAGATACGTGATGCCACACTTCTTCAAACAAGTAATTAGTAAATAACTGTTCCATTCAGGTGCACAAAAGCAAACAGGGCTTCCATTACAAGGAAGATCATTTACACTCCATAAGGAAAGTTCAGCAGCAAAATGTCTTTATAAAAGTAATCACCTTTTTCAGGAAACTGTTTTGTTCATGACATGAAAAGAAATCATTAAGTTTTTTTCCCTTTCTTTTGAGCTTTTTAAAAATCTTTTTATAAAAAGCATTTATGAATCATAAACAAATAACGTGTTTTATCTTTCTTGATTTGCGTCATTTACCTGTGAACTATAGACTTTCTGCTTGATTTCCTTGGCATAAATTAAAAGATATTATTAAACTTGCAATTTTGGAAGTGGTCAGTTGTGTCGAATTCGGCAACTTGCTATAAGATAATTTCGGTAAGGAAACTTAATTTTCATTACATTTTTGCAATTCTTACTTTTGCAATTCATCTGTGCTTTTTTACTGTGCTGATAAAGACTTAAATGGTATAAGAACCCTTTAAGGCTATTATTTGTTTTTTAGTTTTAATTATAATTTTCTAATAGATTCTGAAACAAATTTTTGTCCATTGACATTGTCAATTTCATGTTGGGTTTTTATTAATCCTTTTCTTTCTTTTTTTTACATCAAAAAAATCAAAAAAGTATTAATGAAAATAATTGATTTTTATCAATTGGTTAAAAATATGCGCATCATATTTTTATTCCTATTAAATGACTAAAATGAAGGAATAAATGCTACTAACGCATATCGGCACGTATATTATCTACGTATATCAGCACTTACATTATGTACGGTTATTTGTACATTCATATTTCCTTTGGCCGACGCTTGCAAATAATAATTATGTGCCGTTTCAAAATTAATAAAGTAACTTACAACATGTCGAATTCCTTCTCTTTAGTTTAAATCTCGTGATAAAACATGATGGTATCCTAAAACTATGCTTTATGTTTGCACCTATGAATTAATTTTACGACTACCTGCTTACTCCGATATCAATCCGATTACTTCGCAATAAATGTGTCCTTTCACAAAATGCATATGAAGGGGAAAGTGGATAAAGGTGATATGTGACATTTGAATTTTGCCGATTTACACAAATTCAAATTAGTGTGTGTTCAATTGTGATAACTCCCAAACACAATTGAAGGGGCAAGTGAATAAAGGTGATATGTGACAATGTTTTAAATTTCTAGAAAAAGCTTTCAAAAAAAAAAAAAAAAAATTTATCACCTTTACCCACTTGCCCCTTCATATTTCTCTGTATTTTTCTTAAGTGTTGATGACCAACTCCTCCGATTCTTTCGGGGGATTACTTAACCTTCCTCTACTACGGTGGGTCGTATCCAACCCAAATCAAATTTAAAATGCAGTCTAATTTATTTTTACATCCTATAGTATTATTACTTTACATTAGTATCCAATTTCCAAAAGATAGATTTTTATGTTACACATGAAGTTATGTCAAGAACTAAACGAGCCTACTTTCCCGTACATCGACATCGGCATTCTAGCATCTGATCATTATTCTCTTGATTATCCAAGACGGAAAATTATGTCAAACATACCTTTTTAGAACTTAAAGCTGATTTCTAAAAGCAAAATATACCCCTCTCATCAGATGAAATAGACACGTAAAAAAAAAGTAATTAACGAATAAATAAAGTTTTGTCGCACCTTTTAAAGAATGTAACTGTTACAGTTCTTCCGTAGAAAAAATCCTCAATCGTTTTCAAAAACATAAATAAATAAATAAAAGTACAAAGAGCATCAAAACACATTTTACCAAACAAAGAAAAAAAAAACTCTTCCGTTAATAAAATGTCTCGAATTTCACTTTTAATCCGTTGCCAGTTGTTAAATATAAATTAAGAATAAAATTGCCCTCGTGAATGAAAAATTTTTGTTACAAAAACAAATCATCTGCCAAAAAAAAAAAAACAATAATAAATAAAATAAAACAAATGAATAAATAAACAAAATCGTCTGCACATTCGGGTCTTTTTTTTTCTGAGCCTGCATTTCTGCCATGTTTGCGGAGTCGGAGTCGGAATCAGACTCTTCACTGAAGATTATTCAGAAAAGTACTTTACAAACATTTATCAGAACCATTTTCTTACAAAGTTAGTTTGAAGGAAATCCGACTTTGAGTTCAGGATCAACATTCAACTTAAATTATCCGTAGGCGCTATTGTTAATTTTTTTTTCTGAACGGTTCAATATTGAACGAAAAATGGTTCAAATCAAAAAGCGCAGTATGGGAATGAGCCTCTCCGAGATCTTTCAAACAAAAAAAAGTTTATTCCATTCGGTCGGTTCACTCAAAAGTTATTAGGTGGGGAAAGGTTGCTTGAACGGTTCAATATTGAACGAAAAAATGTTCTAATTGAAAATTTAAATATGGTAATGAAGTATCCTAGCTGAGATCCTTCGAACAAAAAAAAAAGTTTATTTGAATCGGACTGTTCACTCAAAAGTTATTAGGGGTGACAGCTTGCTTGAACGGTTCAATGTTGAACGAAAAAATATTCAAATCGGAAATGTAAATACGGGAATGAAGTATCTTTGATAAGATCTTTCAAACAGAAAAAAGTTTGTTCAAATCAGACTGTTCACTCAAAAGTTAGCATCGCGGGACAGGTTGTTTGAACCAGTGGTCGGAAGTAACGCGCTACAAGTAGCGAAACTACTGTAGTAGCTACATTTTCTAGTAGTTTGTAGTGTAGCGCACTACTTTTTAAAAAAAGTAGAGTAGTGAGTAGCGCGATACAAAAAAATAGTAGTTAGTAGTGATTTCTGAAAACTACTTTTAAATTAAAAAAATAAATAAATAAATGAACAAAATTTAAAAAGAAGAGAACGAAGGAAAAAACCAAGGTTTTTCTTGTGGCGAATATTCGTAAAAATTGTAAAAAAATCTAAAAAGGACAAATTTTAGCAAAGAAAAGGGACAAAAAGGAAAAGTAACAAATAAATTCAAAGACAATTCCTATTTTTATTCCATATTTGAATGAGGTAATTTTTTAATCTAAACCACTTTTCGAATTTTTTCGGTCGATCCTCAAACGATGTATTCTTGTTATTTATTTATTTTTTAAAAAGTAGCGAAGTAGCAACTACATTTCAAAAGTAGTGTAGCTCGCTACATTTAAAAAAAAGTAGTTGTAGCTGTAGTTAACTACATTTATAAGAAAGTAGTAGTAGTTGTAGTTCGCTACGAAAAATATGTAGTTTTTCAAACCACTGGTTTGAACGAATCAAATTTGAACCAAAAATTGTTCAAATCGAAAAATCAAATATGGGAATGAGCTGTAATCGCCGAGATCTTTCGAACAAAAAAAAAGTTTGTCAAAATCGGAATGTTCATTCAAAAGTTATTAGGGGGGGGGGGGACCAGACCGACCGACACACAAATTCCTCATCTCAATACCCTACTTTCAAAATTTTAATTTTTCGATATTCATTTTTCCTTTTTATTTCTTTTTGACTTTTTTTTCCGGACTTGGCGATATTTTTTTCGGACTTGGCGATATTTTTTTGACTTGGTGATATTTTTTAGATGCATTAAGCCACTTTTACTACTTTTTTCGTCTTTCTTTTATTTTTAACGGGAAAGTAGGCTAAAAAAGGCTCAAAAAAGAGTGTCGGATCCGACCCAACAGTAGTGTGTGTGTGTGGATCTCAAATCACCGTAGTGTAGAGGAGGGTTAATTTTCATGCTTCCTCCCGAACTCCCGAATAAAGTGATATCTCTCGAAATTTCGGAATGAATTCTTCAGTAAAACAACCGCGGTCGCAAAAACGAAACTTTTTCATACTCGTGACGAAAATTGTATATGCCCGAGAATTTTTGAAAGATGTTTATTTCAATTTTGCTCTTTCTAAACTTACATATCCTAATATAAACAGTTTCCGATGTTTTTTCTTAATATTCTTACATTTTTACCTGCCTCAATTATAGTAAAAGAAAAAAAAACAAGCCCCGTTTCAAGCATTTTTTTTCCCTAATCTAAAATGTGCAGTTTTAAATTTATTCATGTGGAGTCTCCCGAATTTTATGTGTCAGTTTTCCAAATTTTCATCTTTCAGTGTTGGCATCTATGTAATATTGAGATGAACGTAATTAAAAAAAAGATACTAAAAAAAACCGTTGCTTATCTATACTTTTTAAATTTACTGTGCAGTTTCTGTGAACCAAGTTATAGCATATTTGCCTTGCTCATGACTACGACTACTAGTGACCTTCTCTCGCTTCGTGATAACTTAATCTCTACCGCAAAGTTGAAAGTTCTGATTTTAGACCATTGTAAACTGAGCAAGGTCAGAGAAACCAATTAAGTTAAACGATGTGTCGCATTGTTTAGTTGTGTGTAGACTGCCAAACTTCAGTTTCATTTATACAACCTTGATTTCCAAGAAGACATTGCTGAATGGTGCCTATTACATAAGAATAATTAAGACTTTGGTGGATTGATAAGAATTTGCGTTTGGGTAGTGTTTCTTGCTTGAGTTTTATTTCTGAATCTAGTTTTACAAGTGTTTCACACAAGGTATTGCCATTGCTGGCTCGTTCTCTGTATAAACTTGACATTTTTTGCCAGACCTTAGATGCATGATACTTTTAATTCATGTTTGTTGCCTTTATTTTTTATAAATTCTCGAGGGTAAGTTCTTAGATTTTAACTAATTTTATCCCTTTTAACTCTTTTTTGAAGACTGTTTTTCTGTCTAGTTCATGACATTTAGGGAAACTAATGGAACACTTGATTCATTGGCTTTAGTCAATGCAATATTTTACTTCCAATCAGACGTTTATATTTGATGTTTTGTAATATGCTTTGTTTCCTTTGATTTATTGATGTTTTTAAAAGTTAGTTCGCGATTTCTTCTTGGGAAAAACTAATGTCGTTCAAAAATAATAGATGTATTTCGGTAATTTATCTAAAAAGTTTGGAGTGTCATTCATTATAATTTGTTGGTATTTTTAGCTTACTTTTCCCTAAAAGTTGGGGGGAAAGCGTGAAATCACGTTTTTGTAATGCAATAAATTAAAAAATTAAAATGAGTTACATAAGGAAATTCATTAAATGTTAGAGAATAAACGTTAGGTGATGCAGAAACGTGTTTTTATCGGTTTGTCTGTCCTGAAATATTTTTTAGGAAATAGCTCCATTGGGGAATGTGTGTGTGTGTGGGGGGGGGGGGGTCTAGAATCTTATGCCAATGTTTTATTTTTTATTTAAAAAATAAATAAATCCAACTAGATGTCCCACGTTAAACTATCACTCATCTAACCGACTCAAATCCACTGAGGCACACTGATATGCCATCTGTTATGTTACTGTGAAAGTCTGAAATCTGGTTTTTGTCGATTTTAACCAATCAACATTTTTATATTTAAGACATCGACGAAAGACAGAATATTTTCGGTGAAAACCGGGTGAAAGTCGAAAATCTAAAATTTCGTTCTTTTACGGCAACGAATGCAAATATGAACATGTATGTGATTTGATGTCTTTTATTCCCACAGGACTTTTTGTAAAAACAAGTGAAAATGCCGCCACTTTCGTGCACCAGTGTTGCTGCCAAGCAGGCGGATCCTCAGTCTACAATAGCCGATGAAGTTAAGACTACTTCAGAATTGTCTAGGGATGAAGACAGAAAAGTTGAAGACGAAGCACAAAATCCAGAAAAGACAATGATGAACGGGAACGTTGACCAAATCATTTCCAAAGATAGCATTTCATCCCATCAGCAAAAGCCAGTTCCTCTGAAAATAGTCTGGCGCAATGTCATCTTGTTCGCTTATTTGCACCTACTAGCCCTTTGGGGATTCTGCCGAATGTTCACAGCAGCCAAATGGCAGACGAATATATTTGGTAAGAATTTTTGTGTTTGTCAACCCCGAAATGTTAATTAGTAACTAGTTTCCTTCAAGTTTGAATCAAATTTTAAAGATATTTTTCACATTAGATTTTTTTGTGCCCAAGCAGCAGGGTGTCAATGATTTAAATCAATTGATTTAAATCAGTGATTTAAATCGCGATTTAAATCAATTGATTTTTTTAAAAAAATCATTGATTTAAATCACTTTTTATTTTAATCCTGATAAAATTCTCTTGGACAATCTCAATTTCATTATTTTTACTATTTTCTTTTAGAGCTTTGATTTCCATCTAATAAATCCAAAAGTAAGCTTACTCATCCCCCCTCCACAGATGGTGGAAGGTTGCAGTCCAAATAACATGCATGCACAAATAGTGCTGATTGTTTTGTCTAATATGTGAAATAAAGAAAATACATGCAGCTGCAGGGCAGGTGTTGCAAAGAGTGAATGGGGGGGGGGGGTGTGACATATAGGATGTGTGATATACTTTCAGTGAAAGAAAAAACAAAAACCAGACAGATGAATTTTCTATGCCTTGGATTAGCAACATGGGGGTAGGGGGGCGGGCAGTCTTTATCAGTGGATGAAATGGAATATATTCCAGCTTTACAAAACAAAAGCAAAATAAAGAGGGGGGGGGGTGAATGAAATGTGAATTGGGTTGCACTTCCTTCCCCATTTGATTTTTATCCTAGCTATGAGACAGGATTATTTTCAGATTGATTATTTTCAGTGAATTAATTAATAACTGAAGTTTCTAATTTTTTTTGAAAAAATCAAAAAAATCCGATTTAAATCAAAAAAATCTGATTTTAATCAAAAAAATCCGATTTTTTTGATTTTTTTAAAAAAATCATTGATTTTTTTTACACCCTGCCAAGCAGTCATTTTGACGGATTGGGAAATTTCAGTTTTTCACGTATATTTACCGAAAAAGAAGTGGAAGAGGGCAAAGGTGACTACAATGATTAATGAACGCATTTATATGTTGCATAAAAAGTCAGAAAATTCCAAGAAATTGCCATTTTATACAAAATTGTTTTTCTAATTGAAATTTAAAAAGTAGTCAAAATGACTGCTTGGGCAATCAAATGTTAAACGCTTAGAAAATTTGATTTATAACTCGAGGTAGATAATATTTTTTCATACATTTATCTAGTTTTGTTAGTTATTATAGGAACATCATTTTAGCTTGATGTGCGTAGCACACAAGGTAGAATAAAATAGATGCAAGAAAGTCATGATGACTTTGCTCACGAGGTTTTTGAAGTCCTTAAGTTGTTTTTTAAACTACTCGCGACTGTAGAATGTAGAATGTTCGTAAAATTTCGGAAAATATATTATGGTCTCTCAAAAGCGTCTAAATTGGACAATAATGTAACAAACATAATAGTTTTTGCTCGAATTAAACTCGTGCGTTTGAGTTTTTTGTAAAATAGAAGACAATCATTAATTGCAAACAGTCCTTTATTTTGCAACTATAGTTTCCATGCTATCTTTTTTTATTCCCTCTCAAGCTACTTTTCTGTAAACTATTAAAATCATTCTAAAAGAAAAAAAAGCAGTGTCATTGTAGTCATTGTACAAGTGTTGTCGAAAGTTTTGTTTATTTGTGTTTTATTTTTATTTTTAGCGTTTATTTTGTACATATTTTCCGGCATGGGAGTCACTGCCGGCGCACATAGACTATGGGCTCATCGTTCCTACAAAGCCAGACTGCCGCTTAGGATATTCCTGGCTTTTATATACACTGTTGCATTTGAGGTAAGTTATTTCAGTGGATTCGTACAATAAATACTACTGTAGGTTAATAAATATTGCGACATGTATTAGCAATGATATTTTATTATAATTGTAGAAAAATAGTAATGCATCACATTCATTGTATATTAACTTATATACCGCGTTTTTATTCTGAATTTTTGAATAATTTTCTTTAATTCATTGAATTTTATTTTTACGTTCATTTTGAACTAAATTTCCATTGTCGCTCTGAAATGCGACTTTTCCGGTAAAAAAAAAAAAAAAAAAAAAAAAAAAAAAAAGCCCTAAGAGAAGCTCGATGCATTTTTTAAACATCGCTAAAGATAAATAATAAATAATGCAAATATATAATGCAATGATAGTAAATGAAGTAAAAAATAAATAAATGAAATAAGATTTCAAAAATATGTTGGTTTATGAGTCGGGGTATTGTGTGTCGGGGTACTTAATCTTCCTAACTTGACCGACTTAACAATTCTGAAATAATAGAGTACAGATGTCAAAAAAAAAAAAAAAAAAAATCACAGAAGCTTTTGGCCAGAACACTTCTTTCCCCTGTTACTTTTTTGATCAAAATGTTTAATTGGAACAGTTCAATAATACTACCTAGTTAAAAATATGAATCCTAATCTAAATGGTGGATTTGTTTCGAAAAAAAACTTAATCAGAAAGAGCTGGTGACAGATTTTTTTTTTTTAATTTGAATATTTGAAGGACGTTTTTGAGCAATTCAAAATATTAAGCTTTATTTTACGTGGGGGAATTAGAACCTTTTAAATATAGAAATCCCCTGGCACAAAAGAAGAAAAAAGCCCACAAAAATTAAATTGTGTTAGGAGTTTAAAAATAGAATGAAAAAACTTTTTCAAATTTAAATTTAAGTCAGAACGCTTTGATTTGCGTATTAAATATTTCCCGATTAATAAGCTTTTTAAGTTTCAGAAGTAATTGATCATAAGGACTTTTTTCTTTATAAAAGTTTCCCTTTTAACTCTCAAAACATCTTTCGACGAAAACATGTGCTGTTAATGGAATGGGGTTTCTTATGCAAAATGAAATAGGGTAAAGCGAACTAAAAAAAAATCTTACGTTAGCTATCTTTCTTAGTCTAATTATAGCAATGTACGTATTATAATATTGGGAAGAACTTATACGCAATGTGCGTATAAGTTCTTCCCAATTGCTTAAAAATGTAAGTCCGAAGCAATCATAAGAATTTTCGTTGTAATATATTTTTTCTGCTCTTTTTAAAAAGCAAGTGTGCTGATTGAGGAAATGGAGTCTAGACGTTATATGGGTGATTCTACAATCAATGAGTTTTCTGTCTCCAAAGAAAAAAAATAATCTGTTTAATTCCACACTCATTATCTCACTAGTCTCCGCTACTTTTATGATTGTAGTGGTAAGGGCCAGACGAAATTCCAATTTTGGTGGTTTTATCGATACCAGGGGAAAATGCGTTGCCAGGGGAGTGACGCTATTGGCATGATTCTGGCTTGATTTACTATTTCATTTATTTTTCGGTGTAAAATCAGAGTATGGACTCATTTTTACAAAAGCTGCATTCAAAAATTTTTTTTCGCGTAGTAATGAAAAAAAGAAAAATCAGTCTTGGAAACACGACGTGTTGCATACAAGTCGCACAGCAGATCCTAAATAAAAATGCTTCCCGCCGTTATTTACGTTCATTCAAATTGCATTCACGGGGGCAATTAAGATTAAAAATTAAATTTATTATGCTTATAACGCAGTTTTAATGTATACTTACCCTTTTGAGGAACAAAACTGCCCAGTGAAGTGATAAAATCACACATCACCTGTAAAAACAACATCACTCGTTCTTCTTCCCAGGACTTCACGTAATCCGCGATGTTTGCACACAATGAGCATTACATTATACTTATGCACATTTAGGTTACGATTAAATATAAAAACTTACCAGTGTAAATACTATAGCGATGGCGCAATACGCTTTTCGGCACTTTCAACGAGAGCCGATGCAATATTCGAATTTTCTTTAAACCACTTAGCTTGCTTTTAACTTTACTCAGTATTACACTGATTATTCGCAGTCAAAATCATCCTCTTGCATTTTTATTCAAAATTTCAGTTTTTGAAATTCGCCAGGTGAGGGTGACATTGTTGATCTGGCCCGACAAAAAGTATTTTTAAAAAATATTAATAAATTTTTCTCAATGCTTATTGATGAAATTTGTTTCAATGTTTACGTGTATGATTATGGTAAGAAAACATTGAGTCAAGTTAGCAAAACTTGAACGTCGAACATGTTTGTATTAAAACTAGTATTTGGACAGGCCAGGGGAGTATACATTTAAGGCTATTTTCAGCAATTACAGGGCGAGGACTCAGTCACCTTTCTCACCTTTAGTCACCTTTTGAAATTTTGGTCACTTTTTGTCACCTTTTGGAATTTTAGTCACCTTTTTAAACCTTTCTTGAAATGTGTTTTAGAAAAATCCATTTTTGATTCATAAAATTTTTGAAAAGTATGAATATTCTTTTTCTTACCTGAAAATAAATGGAATTTTGGAAAAAAAAAAAAAAAAGCCCTGCGATGCTGGGGCAAGCAAAAATTTTTAGTGCAAAATGTAGCACTTTTTGTTGGTTTCTTTTAAAGAAATTAATAACTTAAAAAGGTAGTTGTTTTTCTTTAACTGTTCTGCTTGTTTGTTTTATCATATGCAAATCAAAGTGGCTTGCTGAGATGTTGCTGTTGTTATAGATTTCTCTGGAAGTACAGAGTAAGGATTTTTCTCCCTGCTATGGACTTAAACATAAAGGAAATAATAATAATAGCAATTATCAGCAGAATGAACTTAGAACTGCTAACAGATAGCTAGGGTTGGAGAAAAAATGGGATTGCTTCTGGGTAGAGCGATCAGCTATTTAAAATTAAAATTATTTACATCTGAGGTCTTTGGTGCGTCTTTGGGTCTTTTTGACCTTATTTTGGCAGAATTTTCTTTTTTAATTTCATTATCTTTTTTTAATTTCATTTATTTATTTATTTTTTTTAAATACTTACAAGGGTGGTGTTTTAGTTATATTCAGGAATTAATGTATTTTTGCGTCTGTTAATATTGGAAGTCTGGTATTGTTTGTTTTGCTATGTTTCTCTACCGTATTTTTTCTCCGAATTTTTGGCGTATATGTCGGTGATTATTAATGACATTCATCATATAAACCTGATGAAATATAGCTTTAAAATTTTTGACTTTAACAAATTATTAAAAACCGTTTTTATATTTCTGATGCTTTCATTTTGAAAAAAAGCGATCTCTGCATCCGATATGAAAATCGAATTTTACTTACTTTTCAAGCTAATTACTCTTTATTAGGAGTCAAATAAATGAAAATTCGCTTTGTTTTTTGCTCAGATCATTATTTTAAAATTTTTAAAGCAAAATTAACTGTTCTTTTATGAATCTAAATGTTAAACGATCATTCCATTTTATTTTTGCATTAATTGTGTTAAACAGACATTAATAATATGTTTACAATTGACCTTTAAATGCAATTGTAAAAAAATTCACCAAAAAAAATTATTTTATGTTCCGTTTTTATGTTTTTAATGTCACTTGAATTCAATCGAAAACTTGAATTCACTCGTCACTTTGAAAACTGCAATCTAAGGATCTAAGGAAACTAAATCTTTTTTAAGAGGAAAACAAATGAAATTCATTTTTTTTTTTAATTCAAAAAAAAAAAAAAAGCAATTTTTTTTTTTTTTCAAAATTGTTTGATTTTCACAAAATTGTTTGATTTTTCACAAAATTATTTAGTTTTTCACAAAAAACGAACCCTGTGAAAAATCCTGGACAGGCCCCTGGATTTGGTAAAATGAAAAAGAAAAAAAAACATTTTCACAGCACAGTGCTCACAAGACTTAAAATATGATATAAACGTTTTTCTCTCTTCAGTATTGGACATGTGCCACTGTATATTTTCAGAACCCCCCCCCCCCCCCAATCAAAATACATTACACTTTTATTCATATGAAATAATATTTTCAGTTTTATACTTCAATGTTATTTTATTTTCACCTTGTAAGTTATCATTTTGCTTCAATTAAAGTTTCTGATTTTTCAAATTTTATTTTCTCACTCATTCTGTATTGTCAATACTTTTTAGTGAACATTTATGCTTTGTATTTACAAAGAAACAAGAAAAAGAATGCCGATAATTTTGCAATGAGCTATTAAAAATATGACAAAAAAAAAATATGTTCATTAAATACATTGTCATTATCTTTACTTCATAATTTCAGGTGTTAATGTAATTGATTTTTAAGAAAAATTTTTGAACATAACATAGAGTTTACACTGAAAGTTTTTAAAAAATATGTCCTAAAATAGTTTATTTCGTTACTTCCAGCCCTATCATATTCATGTTCAGAATCTAAGTCTTTTAAAATAGATGTAGAGGCTATTTTGGTGAAAGTCAGAAAAAAGGATAACCGTTTTCTTCTTTTTGAATTCTTAACAAATTACTTTTGATCACCTTTTAGTTACTTTTTTGTCACTTTTTAGTCACCTTTGTTTTAAAATTTGTCACCTTTCTCACCTTTTTCTAAGACCATCAGCAGTCCTCGCCCTGCAATTAATGCTAAAATAAAATAATTGTAATGAATTAATTGGGTGGTTCATATAAAAGATAATAGTCTTTAATGCTTAAGCATACAAAAATATTAATACAATCAGCTTCATATTAAGTTTTTCCATCGGCCGTCTGAATTCAAATAGCGTAGAATCCCCCATATATCTTAGTGTGAGAATTCGGAAAATTGTTATCTGTTATAAACCCGTTCCGAATTCTGAAAATCATGCTAGACATTTTATCTTTCTTTACCTTTTTCCATTTATTGCATTCTGAATTAGTTTTGTTGTAAGTGCCCACTTCCCTGTTAAAATTTTAGATATTTTTCCCCTGTAACTCGTGCTATTTTTCTGACGGATCTTGCGCCCTCACACGTCTTGTGCCCCCTCCCCCGCCGCGGGGGTTGCGGAGGGGGGGGGCGCTATGTACGCCGCTGGTTTTATGAATACTTATGTTTACTTCGGAAACATAACCTGATGCAATTTTCGATGCTTACCGGCATTAGAAATCATGTCTGTTACACGAAGTACAAAAAAGTCATGGGAAATAAGTCAATATATTTTTTTTTCTTTGCAGAATGACATCTTCGAATGGGCACGTGACCACAGAGTTCATCACAAATATTCCGAAACTGATGCCGATCCTCACAATGCCAAGAGAGGCTTCTTCTTCGCTCACATTGGCTGGCTTCTCTGTCGTAAGCACCCTGAAGTTATCAAAAAGGGGAAAGCCATCGATCTGAAGGACTTGCTGGAGGACCCAGTTGTCAGATTTCACCGAAGGTGAAATCACTTATGTGTAACCTTTGTTATAAGTCCATTTTGTTATTAATCACTAATCACCAAGTCTGTTTTGAATAAAATGAATTATACTTTTGATTTTGTGACAAGTTAGTGCAGATTTTTTTTTTTTTTCGTGGGAAAGAAAAGTGATTTTTCGTTGCTACTGCTGTCATAAAAGTTAGCTAACTTGTTAGGAATTCGTCATTTTGAATTGTGACCAAATTTGGTTTTATTCTGAGGGGAAGATTTTGTTCTAAATGTTGAACTTCAACTTAAACCTGTGAGCCCTGCATACCTAGGAAAAGACTAAACTGGCTTAAAAAAAAAAAAAAAAAAAAAAAAAAAAAAAAAAAAAATTGGGTATAACAGGCATTTACACAGCAGACAAAAATAATTTTTAAACACTTTGATACACTAAACTGACAAGTTGAGTCATTACTTATGGCTACTACCAAACAACTATGCAGCTAAGTAATGTTGTTGAAACAATGTTTTTATACAAGAAGCTTCTGCGGTGCATTGCTTAAAAATTATTTAGTCGTGTCTACAAGTTTTTTTTCCTTTATTTATCTTGCGAAGCAGGATATAACTCATTCAAAAATAGTCATACACAAAGCTAAAAATTATTTACTATTCCAATCGTAGTTGTAATCCGCTAAAAAATACTTTTCTGTAAAATGTTTATTTTCAACTTGTTTCGTTTCTATGGAAATATGTGTATTGTATTTTAAGGCTAAAATTAATTTTTCTTGCAGATTCTACCTCCCACTGGTTCTTCTATGTTGCTTTGTTTTCCCTACGGTTGTTCCGGTTTACTTCTGGAAAGAGAGCTGGCTCAACGCCTTTTTGATTCCTACTATGTTTCGCTACTGCTTCACTCTCAACCAAACATGGCTGGTGAACAGCGCCGCGCACATGTGGGGGTCCAGGCCCTACGACGTCCATATCAATCCTCGTGAAAATGCTCTCGTGGTCTTGGGCGCTGTCGGTGAAGGTTTCCACAATTACCACCACACTTTCCCTTACGATTATGCCACAAGCGAATATGGTGTCAAGTACAATATCACAACGGCATTTATCGATTGTATGGCCTGGCTGGGTCTGGCTTATGATCGTAAGACAGTGTCCAAAGATATGATTAAGGCTCGAAAACAAAGAACCGGTCCCGACAGTCTTCACGATGAAAGTGGTCATCAAGAAGTCGAACATTCCAAAGAAAATTAAGAATTCGAAGGAAAAAAAGATACTTGTTTACCAGTTAGAATTTATATGTGTTGTTATAATACTGCAATCAGAAACTAATGAAACTTCTGCTTGAAGGGACTACTTTTGCTTCGCACAAGGTTGTAGTTGTGAACTGACCTCAAACTGTTTGGAGATCTTTCGTGTTTAAATGTGATGTTATGATCTGGATTTTCAGTTCTGGAAGTGATTTACGAACGAAAATATTATTTTTTTGTCCAGTGATATTTATCTGTTGGAAATGTCAACAAATGATGTTTATTCAGGTGAAGACATTTGAAAATTTAATAAAATTTATTGAAAAGTTGCATTTGTGTTTACTTAAGTGTCTTATTATTGAACAAAAACATACATTAAATCTGAATAACTTTCGTTTAAGACTTGGGTAGTTTTTCGTTTGGTAAGTGAGGTTCCGGCATAATGCTTCACAATTGACTTTTGATAACACAAATAATTTATGGAGCTCTTATTCAATACACTTCCGTTATGTCGAACATCAAGGGGCAGCAAATATTGCTCGTTTTAACTGGAATTTAAATTTGATGGTATGTTTTAGTCATGATTTTTGTCGAACAATATTTCTTCATAAGTTTGGCTTTCTAGTCCGTGGAGTTAGTGCAAAAATATTTCACTTCCGGATACCAGTCTGAAATTTTATGTGGGGCTTATATTCACATAGGAGGACAAAAAAACGCCGCGAGACACTTGATCGGAGGTCGTCATTCTGTGATGACGTCATCAAAATGGCCGCTTTTACAGGTAAATACGTTTATTTAACTCCCCCTAAAACTCAATCATAGGTTCAAATATTGCAAAACTCAAATATATCATCTGAAAGCTCTTTAAAAGAGCTATTTAGAAAGATTTAATTTTTCTTTCTAAGGTCAAGGGAAAACCTGTGATGCCGTCATCAAAATGGCCACTTTTACAGGTAAATACGTTTGTTATACTTTTTCAATTTAAAATTGCTATAACTTTTCAACTATTTGTCTTAGAAAATAAAACCAAGCACTATAAAATAGCTCTTTTAAAGCGCTTTCGGATGATATATTTCAGTTTTGCAATATTTAAATCTATGATGGAGTTTTAGCGGAGATAAACAAACGTATTTACTTGTAAAAGCGGCCATTTTGATGACGTCATCACAGGTGAGCCCTTGACCTTAGAAAGAAAAATTACATCTTTCTAAATAGCTCTTTCAAAGAGCTTTCAGATGATACATTTGAGTTTTGCAATATTTCAATATATGATGGTGTTTTAAGCAATTAAACGAACGTATTTACCTGTAAAAGCGGCCATCTTGATGACGTCATCACGGGAGTTCAGTACCCCTGATCAAGTGTCTCCCGGCGTTTTTTTGTTCTTATATATGGACATAAGCTCTGTACCAAATTTCACACTAGTATCCGGAAGTGAAATATTTCGGCTGTTTTTGTCGCTAATTCACTATTCTGTATTTTTTGGGCTCTGTCCTTGACATGTTGAAGATGAACTCGTTCTCGTTGCTACCTAATTTATTTTTATTTCAATCGAGGTTTGTATTGCCTGAAATAACAAGAATTTCTGTCAAGAACTAAATGAGCCTACTTTCCCGTATACCGACATCGGCATTTAAGCATCTGATCAATATTCTCTTAATTATCTAAGAGTGCAAATTATGTCAAACGTACCTTTGTAACATTTAAAGCCGATTGCTAAAAACAAAATATACCTCACTCATCTGATGAAATAGACACGTAAAAAATAAATAAACGAGTAAATAAAGCTGTAGCACCTTTCAAACTGCAGCTATTATATTTCTTCCGTAGAAAAAATCCTCAATTGCTTTGAAAAAAAGAATAAAAAATATAGAAAGCAATATACAAACGAGAGAAAAAAAAAAAAAAACGTCCGTACAGGGACGTTATTTCAAGTTTTTCCAGGGGAGGGGGCAAGGGTCCAAACACAATGCAATTTCATCGGAAAACATGAAAAAACCACGCCCACTTATATAATACATTGATTTTTCAAAGGGGGGGGGGGATTAAGCGCCATCATTCAGGGCCCGAATGATTGCAAGATCTTCTCGGTTTGGTTTGCCCTGTATGACGTACGTGTTTATTTAAAATTAAAAAAATAAAAATAAAAATACATAAAGAATCACATGGAGTAGGTTACATAATTTTGAATAGTCTTGGATATATAAATTAACATGGAATAAAAAGGAAAACAAACAAGGGAACAAACGATGGGAACAAGGTGGTAAGGAAGTCCAAGCCCTATGGTAATTCAGGAAAAAAAAGCTGCTTGTTTTTGAAAAGAAATTCAATTAGGGACAATGCGTTTTTGTAGGCCTTCTTGTCGACTAAAAGAAAACTTTTCCATTGTGCTCTTAGATTGGTAGAAAGCACTAGATGAAACGCCGACGTGAACCTGCAGTGGAAGAAGAAGTGTTCAAAGTCCCCAAATTCACCACAAATGCAGTTGGGAGAGCTGAGGAGAGTTCGTTTGTAGAAGTAGGAATGAGTGAGACCATGGTTGGTGATTAATTGGTTTATGGAAGAACTATGGAGTCTGGAGAAGGATACCGTCTTGAAAATGTCATGGGTCCAGCGACCTTTGGTTGAAAGGTCCCAGTAAGACTGCCAGTCTTGGAGTAGAAAAGCATTTAAGTCTTTTCTGAGTTGGCCAATTGGGAACGAAGTTATGAGATTGACGGTAGATTTTGTTGCTTCCTTGGCAAGTTGATCTGCAAAATCATTTCCTGTATTATTGGAGTGGCCCTTTATCCATGAAATGGTGACTATGTGGCGGAGATTAAAAAGCTTAGATTGGAGTTGGAAAATTGAAGGGGAAATGGGTTCATGGTTGAGGAAGGGCTTTGATCGCAGATAAGCTATCAGACCTGATGTGGAATTTATGGTTAGCTAAATTATTTTCAACGTATATAACTTGGATCCAATCAATAGCAAGATGGATAGCTTGGATTTCGGCCTGAAAAACTGAGTTGTTGGGGCGAAGAGTCTTGGAGTTAGAAAATAAAACGTCCGTTTCCTTTAAGGCGACGAAAGCACACGCTGTACCGGCATCGGTTTTAGAGCCGTCTGTATAAATATTGATAGTACGATCATCATTTGATTCTGTGATAGTGAGAGGCAGGATGAATTGGTGAAAATTGGTGTTATAGCTATGTTGGTACCTAGAAGTAAATTCGTAATCTTCGGCTTGAAGGATGTGGTCGTTGATCTCTGAGTTAATGCGGAGTTTTTTAGTTTTGTAAGCGATAGCAGAGTACTTCAATTGGATATGGAGAGGAGGTATACCGGTAAGAATATTAAGCACGTCTGTTGAGACAGTTCGGAAGCACTTAGAAATTTTAAGGAGAAAGGGCCTTTGCATTGAAGATAGTAGCTTGTAGGAAGATTTAGGAATGTTGTCAAACCAGATACCACTTGCATAGTCAATTATCTTTAAGATGACATTTTGGTATAAAAATTTTAAGATGCTTGAAGAAAGGTATCCTTGAAGATTCGAAATTCGACAGAACTTTTGCAGTGCGGAATGGATCTTAGTCCGCAGGTGATAGAGATGCTGGATGAAGTTGAGATTATAATCAAAAACAACGCCCAGGTAATTGAGAGAGTCTTTGAATCGAATAGAGTGTTCGCCAATCTTGATTGTGGGAGCCCTTTTAAGTCTGATGGAATGGTTATATTTAATGTGGTAAGAGTTGGTTTGTTTGCCGAAAAGAAGGGCTGAGGTCTTGGAGTGTGCTATTGAGAGATTAAGTTTAGAAATCCAAGTATTGAAAAGGTTGAAGGAAAATTTCGCAGTGTCTTCGAGACATTTTCTGGTGCTTCCAGAGATGAGGAACGCAATGTCATCTGCGTATGCCTGGACATAAACATTGTGAGGAAACTGGTAGTTCAGGAGAATGTTCGTTAAAATGTTCCATAATAATGGGCTAAGACAGGATCCTTGGGGACATCCTTTCAGAAGGGTATAAGAAGCAGTGTGTCCTGGTGTCCATACTTTAAAATTCCTATTAGTAATAGATTGAAAAATAAGAGAAGTAAAGGTTGGATCAATGTCATATTTTAGAAATTCTTCAAACAGAGTGTGGTATTCAATGGAGTTAAATGCACCAGTGATATCAAAGGTGATAAAGGCAACGTAATTACCGTCGGCTCTGAGTTCAGTAATTTTGTCCTTGATGCGCTGCAGTGCGTCTGTAGTGGATTTCCCTTTCACAAATCCGTATTGTTTCGTGGAGAATCTTGGATTGTTTAAGATACCACTATAAATATTCTGTACGATAATCTTTTCCAATATTTTCCCAAAGCAATTAATCAGAGAAATTGGCCTATAGTTAGTTGCATCAGAAAGATCTTTGCCATCTTTAGGAATAAAAACAATCATAGAATTGTTGAAAATGGGAGGGAATAGTTTAAATTTGAGACACGAGTTGAAGATACTAAGGATGAGATCCGGAAAATTATAATAAAGGAAACGAATGATGTTGAAGTCAATACCATCAGGTCCTGCAGCTTTCTTCGTTGGAAACGAGTGGATAATTTTAGAAAGTTGAATGGGGTGGATGTTAGGCGCTTGAGTGTTGTATTCGTTGTTGCTGGATGAGGAAGGAAATTCAAGAGGGTTAGGAGTATCCGTTTTGACGCAGAAATTACTTTTGACGATATTGTCGATATTGTCAAAGGACGACAGGAAGTTACGCGTTGTAATACGGTTAAATCTGGTACGAAGGCCTTTGAAGGCAATTCTGAATGGCATACTATAGGGAGCAGTGCAGTTAGCGCAAAACGTCTTCCATGCTTCTAGTTTTGCGTTGACAATATTCTTTCTGTACAGGGCGTTTTCCTTTTTAATTTTGATAAACAGTTCCAGCTTTTCGGGATCATGAGCTCTGTTGTACAGCCTTCGAAGGGCTTTAATCTTTGATTTCTGAGTCTTCAGCTCATTGTTCCACCAGTGAAGTTTCAGGTTGTTGGTTTTAATAGTGATGTTCTTAAAACATTTACTCATTGAAGATTGAATTTGTGAGATAAATGCGGAAAGGTAGCTGTTGAAGGAGGCTTTGTCGTGAACAGCGTGGAAAGGGTGAATATTTAACCACTGATGAATGAGGAAGCCGAATTTTTGGTAATGACCATGGGCTGTTTTGAATCGGTTGTAAGGGCTAGTGGGAAGATTGAAGTCGAATCTTGTTCTGATGTAACGGTGGTCACTTTGAGAGTCCTCAGATAAAATGTCCCAATTGGAAATATCTTGGAGTAGAGTAGAGGAGCAGCAAGTAAGATCTGGAAAACCTTTTCTGGTCTCGTCGTAGGAAAGGAAGGTAGGAACTTTGTTGTCGGTATTAAGGATATTCATAGAGTATTTCGTGAAAACTTCATAGAGTAAGCGGCCACGGGAGTCTGTCAAATTACTTCCCCACACTGTATTTTTACCGTTGAAATCGCCACCTATGAAAACCTTATGATGACAGTAAGTGCGGAGGAAGTTCTCCAAAAGTAAAATGGCAGGGTTGGGGTCCTCGGATGGAGAGATGTACATAGAGATAAAGATAATATCACCTTTTTCGGTGCTTATAGAAAGAGCAATGAAATTTTGCTCAGCGACAATAACTGTAGGGAAAATGTTCTTGTTCGTAATGAAAATAACTGCTTTATTATTGAGCGAACAGAAGGAACTCCACTGAATCTTGAAGGGAATTATACCATTAGTCACGTATGGTTCTTGGCAAAGGACGAGATCGAATGGACAAAGAGTGTAGAATTCTTGAAGCTGGAGAAGAGCCGGACGGGAATGAGCAAGATTGATTTGGATACAGGATAAAGCGGTGGAAAGAGTAGGATTACTCATAGTTGATGTGCCTGATATATTTTTCAACAAAGGAAGCAAAGACTGGACATTTTGTATCGTAAGCTGGGTGGTCATAGACCATTTTCTTGGCATTGAAGCAGTTAACGCAGGAAAGATGGGAGGAAGAACAGTCACTAGAATTGTGATGCAATCCACAATGAGCACATGAAGGCTTGAGTTCTTTACATTGCTGGTAAGAGTGACCAAAGCGTTGACAAAATGTGCATCTTTTGACGCCATATGTTTCACGGATCTTGTAGGTTTCAAAACCATTCTGTAAGAACTCGCACTGCATGAGATGGTTGAAAATACTCGCTTCACAGGCAAGAATGTAGTTAATTCGGTTGTAGTTACAATGTTGTTTTGCAATAATTTTATAGGAAGCGTCTCCAATGAAGTCTTGAAAGACAAGATGCGAAAGGTCATCTTCCGTCAAAGAGTCAGGTACACCTCTGATGATGACACGAGGGAGGTACTTTTTGGATTTTTGGTCCTGATTTTGGACTTTATCTCCGGTATCTCATGAAGTAAATTTTCGAGCCTTAAGGGCCCTCTTCACAAAAAAGAACTATTGTAGTTAGGCTTAAAATGACTTCCTTCTTTAAACGAGGGGAGTGCGCGTCAATAAGAGATTGACACTTCAACTACCAATCGAGTGAACGAAGTGAGGATCAGCGCGAGCTGTCACTTTTGGGGAGGAAGAACCCCTCGGACCCCATGTAGTGTAAAGCAATCAGAGAAATTGCAGCTCCGGGCGAAAGAGAAGCCGCAACTTTTCCGAACTCGTTTGGAAAATTCCCTCCGTTTGAACCGAACTGAGAAGAAAAAGTCAGGTAGCTTACTACGTTTGTGCATTCCTGTGATATGCTATACTTTTATTCGCTCCTAATGCTTGTAAATTTCACATCTAATACTTGTAAATTTTTGGAAGTTATACTTTTTTTTTCGGACATACCTTCCCAGGTTGTTTTTAAATAAAATATCGATGAATGAAATTTCCGCAATTATCTTCCAAAAATGATGCTCATAGTTTTTTTTTCCCCCATTGAAGATAAATTGAAGAATACAATTATTTGCAATCGGCTGATGAAAAAAGAAAACATAAGAGATATAAAAGCTACGTGTAAAACAGTAGTCTAGCTCTGGACATAGGCGTAGCGTGACGAAAGTTTTTTTTTAGAAAAAGGGGGGGGGGGGGGCACAAGCCTCGATTTCAAGAGTGCATGCGAAGCCCCTGTATTTTCACTTAGATTTTGCGTAAGAAAAACATGCGCTCTTTCTTTTCTGATGAATCCGTAATATAAAATAGAGAATACATATACAGGTAGTTATCAAAATAATGGAAACACTTGAGATTCATAAGAAAAATCTACCGTTCATCACAAAATACGCGATCAATTGTTCGTTAACTTTAGTCACACAAAATACAAACTTCACCGGACATTTTCACATTGAAATTAAATCACCCATGCATTTGGGGAACGACAAAAAGGGGGTCGCAAGAAAAACCGCTTTTTGACCATAACTCTTCGAAAATAGCTCGAATAAGCTATAAATTTCAGTAATTGATTATCATACTATGTATAATTACTGTACAAATTTTTATGAACGTACCACTCTTACTTCCGAAGATATGAAACATTTTTTAAAAAACATCAATTTTATTTGATGGGTTTTTGCTCATAACACGCAGAGTTTTTCATCAAACCTTATCAAAACTTCAGGAAAGATGATAAAATACAAGAGAAAGAACATACTAAAACGGTAAATAAAAATATTAAAAATCCGATGAGATATAAACGTTAAAAGGAAATAATTTTTCATGGCGCATGCGCAAATGACAGAAACTTGTGATTTAATTTCAATGTGGAAATGTCCGGTGAAGTCTATATTTTGTATGACTAAAGTTAAAGAACAATTGATTGCTTATTTTGCGATGAACGGTAGATTTTTCTTAAGTGTATCCATTATTTTGATAACTACCTGTATATGTGCGTACGGTACCTTATACAATACAATAGGATTTGGACGCAATTTGGCAGGGAGATACTTGGGCACTCGAGAAGGATCATAGGATGGTTTTTGAGCGGAAAAAAGTACCGATCCGTTCAATGGCGTAGGAACTTTGTAAAAATAGGGAGAGATGGGAGTAGAACCCAATATTGACGCTACATTGGGAGGCGGCGGAGGGCAAGAATGCAAGAATCACTTTGCCACCCTTTACACACAAGCTCAATTTTAAAGTCATAAGTCACAAATATTAAAAAAACCTTTTGTGTATGAAAATAATTAAAAACATAACTAATATTTCTTTCGTGTGAAAGATGGGCAAGTTTAACTTTTACACTACTAATATAAACTTAATTTTAGATGCAATGTTCGCGCAAAAAAGGTAGCCTCAAATTTCTCCCTTGAAGTTTATTTCCAGAAAACTTGTAGACAGCAGTTTTTAAGCATGTAGTTATGATGTTTGAGTGTGTTTCAAAATACGCTAATAACACGAGCAACAGATAAATTTTTAAATATTTTACAAAAATTACAAATATGAACTACAATTGTTTTATATTCAAATGCAAACTCTTATGAGACATAGAATCACTTTTTGAAATGATTTTTTTTTCCTTCAATTCTTTTCTCCCCTATGACTTTTAATTTTTCATTACAATTAATATTCATTGCCTTCTGAGATTTAAAGAAAAATAATAATAATAATAAATGCTTTTCTTCCGCAGAAAAAATGATAAGCGAAGTAGCAGTTAAAAGCGCAAGTTTGAGAAAATCAGGGGCGACTTGACAGACGATGGTGTCCGGGAGAATACTTTATAGCTCCCCCAACCACACACACACAAATAAAGTTAGTTATATACACTTCAGTGCACACGTAAAATAGATATCGGTCTTTTTGACTCTGAAGTCATGCTAGCAACTGTGATGGGCTTATAATAATGTATATAAGTACCGACCATTTTTATATTCTAATTATTACACAGTTAAATACGTAATATGAAATCCATGGGTATAAAGAAAACAGGAAATAAATATAATAAAGGAAGCTGGGGTGATAAGATACAAGAAAAAAAAAACTAATAAAATGAAAGCCAAGATTTTAAATAATTTAAGTAAATACCTCATAATAACTGACATTAACTAACATCTAACACTATTCAAATCGTCTAATTGTTTTCATTACTTCAATTTCTACACCTTTACCGAAGCGAATTACTGAACCCAATCGTTAAAAAATGTATTTTAGGAATTGTATTTTAGAGCTCCAGGAGAGCTCTCCCGATTTCTGCCTTTCCAAAGCATCATTAAAGTGCGTCAAAATTTTAGGTTTCGAAAGGGGTGAGGAGGAGTCTTCAAACTCATTCCTTTATCAAACATCATCAAAGCTGACTCACACTTGCTTATGTAAGACTTCAATTTCGAAAACTTACCGGGGGGGGGCAGAGGCAAGCGACTGACATTTTTAGGGCAAAACAGTATGTATTTTGTAACATTCAAAAAAAAAAAATATATACGTTGTGATATCGGGCTTTTCAACTGGATTATTATACCATTAAATTCAGCTTAAAAATTACAATAATCCAGGAGAAAAGATCGTTTTTACATTTACAACGTATATTTTGCTTTGAATGTGACAAAACACTTACAATTTTGCTTTATAAATAATAAAAAAATCATAAATATCAATAAATTTAAAAAATCAATAATCTTTAAAATTGCGCGTTGAATTGGCCTGTTGCGAGTTGTCCCATTACTTTCCGATAAATAGCATAAAATAGCATTTTGAAAGCTTCAATTTCAACAAATTCCTGAAGAACCACCTTTAGACCTTTCTTTTTCGATCATTGACAGAGGAATACTAAAAAAAAAGGAAGGAAAGGAAGAAAAAAAAAAAATCATAAATCAGTTTATCAAATGGGGAGGATTCGATTTTGATAGGGTTCGGATGAGTGAGGTGGGGTGTAGTTTCTAAGTTTGGCCTAGGGCGTAAATAGACTTATCCGGCCCTGCCCCCACCCCCTGTCTTCCTCGAAAAAACAAAACCATGAGTTAGAGCAAGTTGTGAACATGAACATCGATATTATTGAAAATATAATGGTGGCCCGGTAACCGCGGATAAGCAAATACGCGGATAATCGAAAAAATAGGTAAAAAACGATATTAATTTATGTAAAAGCTAAAAAAAAAAAGTGAATAACGCAAAGCATTCATTTAAATCGTAGATAAAAATGACAACACTGAATCTAAAAAGTATCTTGAATAGCCAAACACGACTAATAGCGCACTTTCATTTTTTTTAAATTCCGCTGATAATAGGGAGTTTACTGTTTATCATCACTTTTAAAAATAATTTTGATAAAAAGTGCAATTATGTAAAAAAATTCTAAATTGTAAATTTAGCAAAATCTCAATTTCTGGCGTCTTATTATGCCTCGGCACCTGGGGCGATTGCCACGCTCGCCCCTCTTTTCGATAACTCGACCTTGAAGAAACTAATACTCGCGTTTCAAAATTAAATAAAACAGCTTTACCAACGCGCAAAGTTATGAGCTTTGGGCCAGTGAACTCCTAATCTAATTAGTAACTTATTAATAACTTACAAGACTCATTCGAGTTTCATTGATACAAATTATTGAAATCGGCCTACCGCCTACCAATCGTAACAATAAACGCAAAATATTTTTGAAGTCGCTTTTTCTCTATTTCCTTCAGTTTTTTGATCGTAGGAACAAGAACAAATTCAAACATAATTGATATTCAGAAGCAAAAGGAAAGATAAACATTGAAATTGAGTAATCTTATATTTATACAGACGTTAACTCATCACGCACATTACACGATCGTTTAAATTAAAAATATATTTGAGTTAGATTTTCCTCTATTGCTTTTACGTAAAAGTTATCAGAGAGTGGTTTATATAATTGTAGAGTACAGAGTGAGTTCTTTGTAACATTGAAACATGTGTAATTTAATTTGTGTATTTGTTATTTTTATTTAAAAAAAAAAAACATGTTTCTACATACTGGAAGGGAAAAAATGTCAATATTTTGCATTCGACAACATTGTAACAACGTTCATCAAATTGCGAATAAATATTTTGACTTGGAAATAGTCTCTGAATACTATACATACTATTTCGTTTCTGAACACGAACTGAGCTATGCAGATGTTTGCCAACTAACATGTGGATTCATTTTCAAAAGTAGGAGCATTCAGTCTTGAATAAAGGGAAAAGAGAGAAGTGGAACCACCCGGTAAGAGTCAGGGGGGGCTAATGGGTAGTTGTAAATCTTCACACCCCCTCAGAGGTTTCCCCGTTTCCCCTCGACAAGAAGAGAATCCGATGGAAGGCGTGGCTAAGGAAGAAAGTGAGCTTTTTTTGGAAATATTTTCAATAATTGGCGTCCTGTTTTGATTTAAAAATTGGTCGCATTTTCACAAACCAAGTCTCGGGAGAAAGCTGAAAATGTTTTGCGTGTCTGCTACAAGTTAAAATTTCGATAGCATGATTTGCTAACTTTTTATTGAGCGAAATGTGCAACAGTACCTTGTTTTTGACGAAATTCATTTTTTCACGATTTTTAAAAAATCGAGAAATGCAAATTTCAAAAAAGTAGCAAATACAAGACTCAGAAATAGGCTTGAAAAATACTCGAAAAAAAAATCGGAGTCAAAAACTTAAAAGGAAGTTGTAAAACCTTTAGTCAATTTTTCCCGTAGGTTAACATTGGATCTGAAGCTTTCAGACTCTGTGTGAAGAGAAGCCTTAACTTGTCCTCCAGTGAATTAAAATCGATGGCTAGACCACCATGTCTGATATGCCTAGATGAAGAAATGGGGATGTTGTGTCTCCTTGGATCAAGGCGTTGATGAAGAAACGATTTAAGTTTAAAAGAACTCGAAACTGAATCTGCTGGGTATATTAAAAGCGTGTGCTTCTTTTTATGAATCTTTGCACTATCGGCATAGCAATCTTTGTCTTCATTTTCGCAAATAATATCTTCTGCCAGTTCGTAAACGGATGATTGTTCATCAGAGAAGGAAGAACTCATCTCTGCCGCATGAGAGTCGGGGGAATGATCCTGGTTGATAGTATGCGAATTAACTAGACCATTCATTGATTCTTTGTTGGATTCAGGGAACTTTTGCCTTTCAATTAGTTCATCAATAATACCTGAGGTGATTTTTCTAAGTTCAGGGTTGAAGAGAAAAATATCACTGTTTTTTCCTTTGGCATTAACAAAAAGTTTCAGGAAATAAAGTAGTTGGCTGGATGAATGCGAAATAGATGGAAACAGTGCTTCTTTGGGCAACTTGCAATTGAGAAGATCCGACATGGGAGTGTCAGTGAAGGAGTGACCTTTTGGGGCAAAGGGTTCCTTTTCAGAGCACGATTCCGAGTAAAGGGAAGTAAGTGGAGGAGTATGAACCTGATCTGAGATTTTGTTTGTGGATTCGATGTGAGAGGGAGGAGAAGTTTTTCTTGTATTGACTTTTCCTAAAGAGGTAAGATTACTAGCAAAAATTTGAGTACCTTGTTGAGAATGGAGAATTCTTTTGGATTTCCGGGTAGTGGGTTCGGATGAGGTCGTCTTATGACTCTTAACTGAAGACGAATGAGAAGGAGCCATTTCGGAGTTTAAAAGTTAGATGAAAGTCATGAAGATCCTCAGAACTAACAAATGAAAATGGTGGGCAGGCTTGAGTTTTGCTTTGCTTCGGAGACTTGAAAATCACAAATGCACTTTGTTCTGCTTCGTCATGGAAGTTCGCCTTGTGGCACTCTCAATCGACCCAATACTATGGTATTAAGATTTTAAAAATATCCTCTTATTTGCTGTAACTTTAAAAGATAACATTTCATTTACAGAAGAAGGAAATGTGAACTTTAATGTGGCAAAAGACCAAATGAACCTTGGAGGAAGAAGGTCACAAGACCGTAATTAATATTAAAGTTCTATAATTGTAGACCCTCAACTTCAGAAAAACGAAAAACGATCCACGCGAGTTCTTGATGTAGGCGAGAAGCAGGTAGGGTCTGCGAACGGCGCAAAAACAGTGAAATGCTGAACCCTTGATTCGGCGAATCCACGAGATAGGCGTGTCGATGGGTGGTCCGAGAGAGGCACAGAAGTGTAGAGAAAACGGCGGAAACCTCAAGCAGTAGCAGACAAAGAAGTCAGACGAGTCTTTGCGCGTGCGCAGATAAAGGAGTTTCAGTCAATGACATTCCAAGTCATTGGGGGACTGTGGAAAAATGCACTTAAAGACGGTCCCTGGAAACCGGAGCAGGACAGTGACGCCGCGACGGTCCTGACCTCTTACGAGAGCGTGGGATAACTAGTTTTGCAGAATTTCGAAAATCCATATCTTCAAAACTAATGATAGCACAAAGTTGAAACGTTGATAGGATGAAGATGGAGTAGATACCTCTCTTTAGATGTAAGTTCGAAGAGAAAGTGAGCATCGGTTCAAAAGTTATAAGGTTATGAAGTTCTCCAATGTGTTAACATGGGAAGTTAGTAAGGGAGAAAGCTCCAAAAATGAAGAAAATTAAAAAAACTCATAAAATACGAACCACTGGACCAAAATCGAAAAATCCGGCATCAAAATCTTCGTCTATGCGAGCACTTTTAGAAAAACTAACATCTGTTGTGTTACGCGGTGTAAAACTGGTAACGAGGAACAATCAAAGCGGAGCTCTTTCAAAGTGCGTTACCGCGCCGTGACACAGAGCGAAAATCCAAGGGGGGGGGGGCAATTGGCTGAAATCCACGACTTTCCATGACCAATTTCGATCATGTTTAAAATCCATGACTTTCCCTGACTTTTTCTGACTTTCCCTGACTTTCCAGGTGCGCGGACACCCTAGGGTGTCCGCGCACCTGGAAAGTCTGGGAAATTCATGGATTTCAAATATGATCGAAATTGGTCATGGAAAGTCATGGATTTCGGCGAAAAATGTCCAAAAGTCATGGAAACTGACTGTTTATCATGGAGATTCGCGTCATTTACAGGTTGAAAAGTAATATATTCAAGAGGATTGTTATTACTGAAGGCTAAACTGTATTCTTACACGTTCATGTAACTCTGAATGAAAGATAAAATTCACGTTTTTTGCGAATATCAAAGTAATATATTTTAAATATATTACTTTGACATTCGCAAAGAACGTGAATTTATCTTTCATTCAGAGTTACAGTACCTGAGGACCGAGCCCGCTCGGTTAAAAAAAAAGAGGCTTGTAAACTCGTGTTTTTTTTTAAATGCGAAGTACTTATTTAGATAAACTTGAAAAGCATTTTTAAGCCTTTGGTTGCAATTACGCATTTAAAACAGCCGTAATTTGTTTTAAAAAACACAACCTTATTTAACATTTTGAAGCAAAAATGGGACACCGGTGTCCCACTGCACGAAACACCGATTTCCCATGAATATTTTACCTTTTACGCAGAAAGGGACACCACTGTTCTGTGCTGTATTACATAACCAGAAAATTATTAAAATGCTAAATATAATATTTTACTCTTATTTTACCGTAAATTAATGCAGAGTAATGAGCAAAGTATGAAAAATACGTTGATAAAAATTCTGCGTCAAAGGGTTAATCCATGCTCACCGTAAAATCACACACAATTTCATTTCATTTGGCGCCGAAGGTGCGGGAGGGGTTGATGAGAATATATGCAGAGTCCCTGTTCTCCAGTACGCATTTAGTCCAGTTGGTTTTGACTTTCACTTCACTTGACACTCCAAGGTTCCCCCCGTACATACCACAACTCGTGGTTTAACCGGGATGATCCTTGAAGAGCGCTCTGTTTATTTTGGAACAGACCCAAGGGCCGAGCAGACATTTAGCCCTGCATCCCCCTGAGGTATCGTTTCACTTAAAGGATTTTATGACCACGAACATTTTTAACGTCCCCCAGCCACCATTTATAAAGACTGTGGGATCAGCTGGGCTTCCTCTATATGATCGGCCCGGGACCCTCTGGTTACGAGTCCGACGACTTACCGATCGGACTACAAAATCTAAAACTTTATCTAAATACAAAATTTTATCAAAATCGTTTGAGCCGTTTTCGAGATCCGAAATATATGTATACAAGAATTGCTCGTCTAAAGATATTAGATGTAATTTTGTTTCTAAACTTAATATTTTAAGAATGAGTTTCATATTTATTGATTTTTTACCTGACATATCTTACTAAACACTCTTGAGGAGGAAAAAAAGTATTTTAAAACTAAATATAACACTTTTATACTCAATTTTGAAATCGCACTTGAAAAGAAAAGTAATCCGATTTTTATATACTGTAAGTTACCATAAAATTCAATAGATGTCGGTGGACAATTACCACTGCTTTTATCCCATAGCTTTTGAATAAATGAAACAGCTTGTTATCTAGTGAAGCCTTGCTTTAACATTTCAAAAACAATAACAATTTAACCTTGCCAACTACCATAATTTGAACTTGCGCTGATGTGATTAAATACAGGGTATCCGCTCAACCTGGACTTTTCAATTTCATGACTTTCCATGACTTTTGCGAACTATTTTCCATGACTAAAAAAAAAAAAAAAACTGCTTTGCTTTTGGAAAATTATGCACTTAATATTCTATCTTGCAAAGCAAATGACCAAACATGGCGACTGCGTTTCACAGCAACAGAAGTCCGTTCGCTTTTGAGGTCAAAAAACGATCTTTTCCTACCGACACCCTCCTCCCCACCGTGCTTGTCCTCAAACGTACTTTCATGTAGCAATGAATTGTCTGTCCATAAATTTTACTGTAAGTTTAGATCCTGATATGAGTGAGGCGAAATCTGACTTCAAAACGGAACTCGTTGAGTTCCTACCCCCCCCCCCCCCCCCACCTACACGATTCTTTAAAATTCAACATCGTTTTTTAATTTGTTTTTCTTTTGCATAAAACTCCTCGAAAGAAAAAGATTCAAACAAGTTTTAAAAGAAAAAGGAATCAAATGAAGCGGGTAGGGGGGGGGAGGAGACCAAATGTAAAAGGCAAATCTGCCTATGCCGGGGAAAAAAACCATCGAGTCTACCTTTTTGTCGTTCAAGGTCATATTTTATCAGATGACGGAGTCTGCGCACATGCGCAGTTACACAAAATTCGCCGCTCACGGTTTTAACGTTGAGAATCTTTTTGTCATCTGATTGGTCAACACAATGCAACTTGTTGGAAATTGTAATTGACAAATCAGATTGCACCCAATAACGAAGTAGAATGACGGCGGAAGTGTTTTCGTTCTTCCGAGATCGCGGGAAAAATTTCAATCGGTCCGGAGCGCTAAAATCCATGATAAACAGTCAGTTTCCATGACTTTTGGACATTTTTTGCCGAAATCCATGACTTTCCATGACCAATTTCGATCATATTTGAAATTCATGACTTTCCCTGACTTTCCATATGCGCGGACACCCTGTAAATATGAAATCCAATTGTTATGACAAAACGTGGTCGCCATGAAAACAGTAACAATGAAAGAAATCATAAAGAAAATGGCGAAATAAAAGCTTCTCAAACTTTCAATGAAGGCACAAAAAAACGGGGTTTTTCGTGAAAACTCGCGTTTTTACAGAAAAAACGCCGACGTAGATGAACTCAGAAACCAAAACTCTATCTAAATACAAATTTTTATTGAAATCGTTAGAGCCGTTTTCGAGATCCGAAAAATAAATAAATAAATATATATATATAGAGTACCTGGGGACCGAGCCCACTCGGTTAAAAAAAAAAGCGGTTTGTAAACTCGTGTTGTTTTCTAAAATGCGAAGTACTTATTTAGATAAACTTGAAAAGCATTTTTAAGCCTTTGGTTGCAATTACGCATTTAAAACAGCCGTAATTTGTTTCAAAAAACACAACCTTATTTAACATTTTGAAGCAAAAATGGGACACCGGTGTCCCACTGCACGAAACACCGATTTCCCATGAATATTTTACCTTTTACGCAGAAAGGGACACCACTGTTCTGTGCTGTATTACATAACCAGAAAATTATTAAAATGCTAAATATAATATTTTACTCTTATTTTACCGTAAATTAATGCAGAGTAATGAGCAAAGTATGAAAAATACGTTGATAAAAATTCTGCGTCAAAGGGTTAATCCATGCTCACCGTAAAATCACACACAATTTCATTTCATTTGGCGCCGAAGGTGCGGGAGGGGTTGATGAGAATATATGCAGAGTCCCTGTTCTCCAGTACGCATTTAGTCCAGTTGGTTTTGACTTTCACTTCACTTGACACTCCAAGGTTCCCCCCGTACATACCACAACTCGTGGTTTAACCGGGATGGGGCCTTGAAGAGCGCTCTGTTCATTTTGGAACAGACCCAAGGGCCGAGCAGACCCTTGGCCCAGCATCCCCCTGAGGTATCGTTTCACTTAAAGGATTTTATGACCACGAACATTTTTAACGTCCCCCAGCCACCATTTATAAAGACTGTGGGATCAGCTGGGCTTCCTCTATATGATCGGCCCGGGACCCTCTGGTTACGAGTCCGACGACTTACCGATCGGACTACAAAATCTAAAACTTTATCTAAATACAAAATTTTATCAAAATCGTTTGAGCCGTTTTCGAGATCCGAAATATATGTATACAAGAATTGCTCGTCTAAAGATATTAGATGTAATTTTGTTTCTAAACTTAATATTTTAAGAATGAGTTTCATATTTATTGATTTTTTACCTGAAATATCTTACTAAACACTCTTGAGGAGGAAAAGAAAGTATTTTAAACTAACTATAACACTTTTATACTAAATTTTGAAATCGCACTTGAAAAGTAAAGTAATCTGATTTTTATATACTGTAAGGGCCATGCTCCACATCGACGTAAAGCAGAAAAATTAGGCAGAAGCGTAAAATGGATTCAATGGTGTTCCTATGGAAAGTACCCGGATTTTCGGTTTCTGCCTTCAGTTTCGGTCGCGTTTTACGCTGATGTGGAGCATGGCCCTAAGTTACCATAAAATTCAATAGATGTCGGTGGATAATTACCACTGCTTTTATCCCAACAGCTTGTTATCTAATGAAGCCTTGCTTTGACGTTTCAAAAAAAAATAACAATTTAACGTTGCCAAATACCATAATTTGAACTTGCGCTGATGTGATTAAATATGAAATCCAATTGTTATAACAAAACGTGGTCGCCACGGAAACCGTAATAATGAAAGTAATCATAAAGAAAATGGCGCAATAAAAGCTTCTCAAACTTTCAATGAAGGCACAAAAGAAAAAAAAAACGGGGTTTTTTGTGAAAACTCGCGTTTTTACAGAAAAAACGCCGACATAGATGAACTCAGAAACCAAAACTCTATCTAAATACAAATTTTTATCGAAATCGTTAGAGCCGTTTTCGAGATCCGAAAAATAAATAAATAAATAAATATATAAATATATATACAAGAATTGCTCGTTTAAAGATATTAGAGTACCTGGGGACCGAGCCCACTCGTTACCATCGAAACTCCAAGCCTTCTGTCTGAAACGGTTGCTAGGGACTACGTCATCACATTGGGGCCAGTTTCTTTCATTTTTCAGCTTGTTATTATACGCAAAACCTATTCAAATTAGCTAGAAGAATCTTATTACAGTTGGATTTTATCACCAAAACCTTCATTTGGATTACAAAAGGTAAGTTGTGCTTTCTTTCATGCATCATATTCCTTTATAATCTTGAAATTAACTTATTTTTAAGTACTAACTGAAATTTCCGATAGTTTCCGGATTAGTTGACCGAGCTTTAAGTTTACTTGATCTATTTCAGACTTTCTGTGCGAAATTTAAATATTTATTCATGGAAAATGCTTGCCTAATTGAAATTTCTTTTCCGGATTGTAAAAGCAGTACTTTTTCAAAATGTAACCGCCAGGTTCGAAAGTTTAGTCAAGAAGCTAGCTAAACTAACCATTTTCCTAAACCATATTCAACAATTTCGTAATGAAATGAAGTTGATGTATTACCTGTTAAAGGATTATAAAATATTTAAAGCGTTTAGAGTAATGCATTGACAAACACTTTGTATCTATTCGAAACTCAAATATACAACCTGCCGACGAAATATCTATGAGCAGCCATTTTCAGTAAAGTAATCCATTCCTGGCAAAACACCTAAGTCCTTCGTGTGCTGTATGATAAATATGCTGTGGTATTTACATTGTAAATTGACAGATTTAATGATAAGAATTTTACTAATACTTGGTTTTGGCACGTTTTTAAAAAGCTTGCTGAAAGTAAAATATGTACCGATTTAGGTATGGAATCTTCGACAGTTAATTTCGCCAAAAATTTGCAAAAGCCATTTAGGTAAAATCTTCTTTTTCCAAACCTTAAAACTTGAGCTAATAAAATTAGTTTTTTGTCAATAACTTTTTTGGATGTGATTTCAAGTTCGCTAATTTTACGCTAGTCAATGAAAGTAAAATTTTTGACGAAATTTCAAAAGCCATTTAACAATATTAACACAATTATCTCAAATTTGAAGAAATCGGTCAACGAAATAAATGAAGCCATAAAACAATATTAAAACTAGCATAAATGTTGCGCTAAACATTTTGGAAAACGTTTAAGTGGTGATTTTTGGCGCAATTTTATGATTGCGAAAACTATCGCACATTTAGACGAGTTTTGGTTTGGCGAAATTTTAACTGCTCCTTGACATTTTATAGTTCTAAATGGTTTTTGAAGGATTGGTTTGTAAAAAAAAAAAAAAAATTGCGAGTCAAGAAATTGAGCCAAATTTTTAGCTGTGCCAACAACCAACATTGTCGAAACTCTTCATTGTACCTTTTAATTTAGAGCATTACATAATGGCTGACAACCTACATTTGATCTCAACTAAAGAAATAATGAAGAAGCAAACAAACTGATATTAAACGTTTACTACAAATTGCGCTTTTGTAAAGAAAAATCAAGCATAAATAAAACCTTACTTATTAGAAAAAAAAAGCTAAAAAATAATTCTAGTAAGCTGCCCACAATTTCTACTTCTCTCAGCATCATGATCATGAATATCCATTATGTATTAATATGTGTCAAAAACATTAAAGAATTTTCTTATGAATAATACTGAACTTTCAATTATAAATACAAATAATAAAATCATATAAATTTTTAAGCTTAGGGCAGACATTTTAAAATTCTGTAATTTACTGACAGTAATGTCATAAGTTTTGAGCTTTTGACAGATTTAATTAGAATAGGAAAAATTAAATAAAACTTTTTTTTTAAACCTTAGTAGTAGCAGTTTAAAACCTATTAGTATAGGTAATTTTAACAAGCATGATTCGTGTTTTGTACTAATGAACATTTATATCATTACTTGATCATAACATTTTTTTCATTCCTGAATTTTTTCAGACCGACTGGAAAAGAATGCCAAAGAAGTGCTCGATTTCTAAATATAGAAGAAACTATGATGAGAAAAATAAAGCTCATATTTTTTCGTTCCCTTGAGATCTTTGTAGTTTATGAAAAAATACACTGACATGTAAATAAATATTTTTTAGAATTGTGCTTTACATATTCATTTCAGAAAAGTTTTTTTGATCCAAAAGTTTGATTTTCTTGTTTTCAAAATCAACAATTTTCCAACCGAGAAAAGTTTAGTAAAAACGAGCCAATAATAAGCGCCAATATAATCCGCTGGCCTCAAGTGAGTGACGTCAGAATTCAGACAGAAGGCTTGGAGTTTCGATGGTAACGGCCCACTCGGTTAAAAAAAAAAAGCGGTTTGTAAACTCGTGTTTTTTTTTCTAAAATGCGAAGTACTCATTTAGATAAACTTGAAAAGCATTTTTAAGCCTTTGGTTGCAATTACGCATTTAAAACAGCCGTAATTTGTTTTAAAAAACACAACCTTATTTAACATTTTGAAGCAAAAATGGGACACCGGTGTCCCACTGAACGAAACACCGATTTCCCATGAATATTTTACCTTTTACGCAGAAAGGGACACCACTGTTCTGTGCTGTATTACATAACCAGAAAATTATTAAAATGCTAAATATAATATTTTACTCTTATTTTACCGTAAATTAATGCAGAGTAATGAACAAAGTATGAAAAATACGTTGATAAAAATTCTGCGTCAAAGGGTTAATCCATGCCCACCGTAAAATCACACCCAAATTTCATTTCATTTGGCGCCGAAGGCGCGGGAGGAGTTGATGAGAATATATGCAGAGTCCCTGTTCTCCAGTACGCATTTAGTCCAGTTGGTTTTGACTTTCACTTCACTTGACACTCCAAGGTTCCCCCCGTACATACCACAACTCATGGTTTAACCGGGATGGGTCTTGAAGAGCGTGTGGTATTAATCATCCCACACTTTCTTTGATTTTATTTATCTTGCAATGCAAATCACAAAAGATTCCGAATTATTCACTTTCCTTGCCGTTTTAAAAAAAAGAGATGCTTGGCTGGGCTAAAAATAGCTTTTCTGTTCACGCTAATTTGTTCCACTTAGTACCGAAGTCTAACTGCGACTGTTATGATTTTATATGTGCAAGGCACAACGGTTTTTCTTTTGGAATGTTCGAGAACATTCTTTTTCAACTGTCATTGTTTTTCTAGCGTGGTAAATTTCTGGAATTTTTAGCAGTTGAGCTTGAGTTTTTGATGTGTGTGGACGCATCAAGTGTTCTTAACACTTGATGCAAAATGTCTCCCATAATGTGCGAACGTTGGTAATAAAATGAACGTTACTTTTTTCGATTATGTTTTGTTCTCGTGCTTCATTTCTATTGGAATACGTCGCAATGGATTACTATATTGATGTCAGCACCGAGGAATCATGTGAGTACAAATTTTGCGATATTTTTACACACACACATCCACCACAACACCACAGTTTATGGCGCCTCGACCAGGATTCGAACCAAAATTGAAATTTTTGGATTCGTTAGTTTGAAAAAAAAATTTTTGAGTGCATTTTTCTGTAATTGCTTTTGATTTTGAAAAATCATCATGGCTTGTAGAAAACAAGTATCAGCTGATGGTGGTCAGGCAATACAGAATAACCAAGCGGGGCACAAAGTCACAAACACAAATTCAGTTACACATCAAGCATCATCAAGTAACATGGATTCGCAAAACAAAACTCCATTTTTGCTCAACGTGACTTCATTTTCGGGAGATCCAAGTGAAGTGGAGTATTTCATTGAACAAATTACAGACATTATAAGCATAAATGAATGGGATAACAAAAGAGGAATTCTTTATCTCAAAAGCAAATTGATGGGTGCTGCCTTAAAATATGTTCTTGAAACACATGAGTTACGTCATGCAACCGAAGTTCACACAATCACAGATGCATTGTTGGCATTCTTTAAGCCCGTAAAACAAAAGTACACAATGAGAGATTTTCATTCCATTAGAAAGGATTCCTCGGAATCGATACTTAATTTGGCACACAGAATTCAACTCATTACTGCTTCTGTTTTTGATGTACAAAATACTGATGTTCTGAATGAAATTCGTCTACAAAAATTTCTTTCTTGCATTGATCGGGATCTTCGTGCTAAAATTCTTGAACTAAAAATAACATCTTTTAATAATGCTGTGAAACATGTCAATGCTATGCAGGAACTTATGTACACTGTACAATCCTACGATACTGACAAATTGTCTGAAGAACATGTCAGTACTTTGGAAAACAAAATTGAATTGTTAGAAGAACAACTGAAGAACAAATTAGTTGAAAACAATGATGTAATTCAAGATAGTGTAAACAAACAAGATAATGAAGTAGAAAACATATATGCTTCAAGTACACGGTACAGAAATACAAGAAACTTGAGATCAACGTCTAAAAAAATTGTTTGTTATTTTTGTAATCGTGTGGGTCATACTAGACTGAATTGTTTTTTATTTAAGAAAGCTATTGCTTCAAATACTCGATTTCGTAGACAGAATCAAAGTAGAAATTTTTCTACAAATTCCAATTTTTATAATCTTAGAAATGAAAATGCAAATTTTATACCACTTGGTGATCGCTCTCGTAGAAATTATTTTGCATATGATTCTGATAATTCCAGAAATGATTCTAGGCGTTACAATTTTCGTAATTTTAGTAGACCACAGCATACAGATCATATTTGGCATGATAATGCACAAAATAAATATGATAACAATGCTCAAAAACATGTTTCGAATTTATTGGACACCTCTTTTGGTCGTCAAAAAGAATATAAAATTAACTATAATGACCAAGGTACACAGTCGTCTCCGAAAAGTCTTTTTGGGGGAACACATGATAATAATACACAGGAGTGTAATCATTGGATGCCACTGGATAGTAATAACACAAATGTCATGTATTATCCATGTGTAAAAAATTATGGGTGTCAACCAAGATCTTTATTTTCTGAAAACAACATTCAACCCCAGCAATGTCATGGTTTCGCTGGTAATCCGACTTTGTACACTGATACAATGCTCTCACAAGGAGAAACTGTTCGATATAACAAAAATGTTGAGGTACCGAAACAAAAATCTACTGGAAAAATTGTTTTGTCGAAACATTCCTCAGCACAAACTTCTCCATTAAAATGTAAACAAACTGTTGTTACACTATCACCGGAGGCTCAGGAATTTATTCCGTCTGCTGTGTTGAGTTCGAGTGATAATAGTGATCAAAATTATTTGTCAAATAAGTTACCACTCATCAAAATTCGAATTGGTACTCAGGATTTAGTTTGTCTGTGCGACACTGGTAGCACAATTTCAATTTTGAATCACGCTACTTTTCAGACATTTAAAGATAAAATAAAATATAAATTTTTATCTCGGCAATTGACAATTTCCACTGTTAACTCTCAAGTTGATTTCATATCTTGTGTTGAATTTTCATTCAAAATTGAAAATCAATTTTTCAGACAAAACTTCTTTACAATTAATATGAGAGAGGAATCTTCTTATAAAGTCATTCTAGGTTATGACTTTCTTTGCAAATATAATATGTCCATTCAAACAACTAAAAATGTTTTGATATATGACGGCATACACTTTCCACTTTTGAAAGATGATTCTGAATTATTTGTAAACAATGATACTCATCACGTCTCATCTCAACCAGTAAATAATATGGGTATTGAAGTTGTAAGGGCATGTAACAAAATTTTGTTAGAGCCAGACTCCAATGCATATGTTCAGGTATATGTCGAGGAAGAAATTAAGGAACAGCAATTTGTGTTCGGTTTAAATACCTCTGTTGAAAATTTACATGCTGATGAGCAAATCATCAAAATTGATTTATCCACTCAGAAAATTGAAAATCAAAAGAAAAGAACTAACTTTTATGTTTTTGTTGAAAATAAAACAAAACACAGAATACATGTAAACAAACACCAAAAAATTGGTTCATTGGCATACATTGAGGACATTAGGGAAATTGATGTTCCTAATGAGAATTTTGATGTGAATTTTATTCAGGCAACTCCTGAAATTCTTGAATTGCGTCGCAAAGAGTTTGATTTGAAAAATTTTGACTTAAGTCATTTGTCAGGAAATGAACTGAAATTGTTTCAGAATTTATTGAAGGAAAACACTGAATGTTTTTCTAACTCTCTTAAGTCAATTGGACATACTGAAAAGCCCCATTTGCACTGCAGAAATTAAGCCACTTAAGTTTCCTCCAACCCACTGCGCATTCACTTAGCGCATCTTAAGGTCGCTCAAGTTGAGCGACATTTTACCATTTCTCACTCAAAAATGGCTGCCGCTTTGAAACGTAAACAACTGGGCAGATGATGAAACGTTTGCCCTGTTGAACTTACACAATTAGTGCATTGATAAATTACAAAACAAAATAAGCGCAATAGATTGGTTTATGAAGGCATGGAGGAGAGTCTGAAGAATTATGGATTCAATAGAGCTTCTGCAGAAATCTCCGGAAAAATCCAAAATCTCACCCGGCGTTACAGGTTAGTAGTATTTTTCATATTTTTCTTTTATCTAATGTATGCATCTGTGTAACTTTTTTCCATGTAATTAAATGTTCTGAAATTAGTGATTATTTCCAAAATTCATTCATGAGCGTCAAGGATTTTGATTGTTTACAATTACCGATGTTGAATGAAAAAAATTCAATTTGGCGCTATTGGCGATATTTTGCGAAAAATTAACTGAATCATTTTAATATCGACGATATTTAGAAAATGAATCATTGTAAAACATTATTTTGCATAGATTCGTGACAAACTGGGGGTGTAAATGTTGGAATTGATATCTTGTTTACTTTAAGGCACTATTTTAACACTTAAGGCATCTGTTATGGAATTTAAACGTAAAAGGAAGTAGTGTGGCGTTTACACCTGTTAAGTAAACTAAAGCAAATGGAGGACACAGATGTATTTTGTAACACGGATTTAATTGAGACAAACACAGAGTGGATAACAAGCTAAAGAACTCGTAACGACAATTTTGGTTTTTAAGTATATGTGAACACGTTGCCACAATGATAAAGATAAAAGTATAAATCAACACGCCTCCTTACTTTTATCTTTACCAATTTCAGACATAACATATATATACCAATATAATTAATTTAGTAACTTTTTTTGGAGCATGCAATATTTATATCAATTTCAACATTTCTCTAAACTTAGTAAACTTATTTTTTCCTAATGACTTAGTAAAGATATCAGCCATGTTTGAATCTGAGTCAATCTTAACAATTTCAATAACTCCAGTTTTAACACTTTCATGAACATAATGATATTGTACTTCAATATGCTTAGAATTTTTCGTAAAGTTTCCATATTTAGCTATAGCAAGAGCTCCAGAATTATCCTCGTAAATCTTAACAGGTTGAACAATTTCCTCAAAAACATCATTAACAACATTTCTTACAAAGTTTATCTCTGTCACAACTTCCGATAATGCTATATATTCTGCAAAAGTAGATGACTTAGTTACACAGTTTTGTTTTTTAGATTTCCAATAAATGGGATTTCCAAATAGTTCAATTACATATCCGGTAGTTGACTTCCTATCAATAACATCTCCTGCCCAGTCAGCATCAACATAACAGTTCATTATATCAGCATTATGACTTTGGTTATACGTTAGTTTAAGATCTTTAGTTAAATACAAGTATTTCAAAACTCGCAAGGCATATTTAAAATGGGTCTCATCATAACAATTTTGAAATCGGCTCAAATAATTTACACTAAAAGAAATGTCTGGTCTAGTACCGTGACTAATGTATAAAAGAGCTCCTATTAAATTTCTATATTTAATATTCTCATTCAGATTTGATGGACTCAGTTTAAGATTAATTTCCATCGGTGTACTATAAAGTTTCGCGTTTTCAATATTGTAGAGTTTTACAAGGGACTCTATATAATTTTTCTGACTTAATGTTAAGGTATTACCTTTTTCATAATTATATTCAATATCAATGCCAATGTAACTTTTTACTTGGTTTAAATCTTTCATTTTAAATTTACTATGAAGTTCTTTTTTAATGTTATTAATTACTCGAATGTCTTTGCAACATATTAACAAATCATCAACAAATAAAAGGATGTATACAGTTACATTGTTTTCATTTTTGACATAAAGACAATAATCGTATTTGCTTCTACGAAAACCCAGACTTTCAATAAAAACATTAAAACATTCGTACCAAGCACGTGGGCTCTCTTTTAGACCATATAATGCTTTGTCTAGTTTATAAACACGATTGGATTCATCATTATAAACCTGTGGCTGCTTTACATAAACTTCAGATAACACTTTACCATTTAAAAATGCTGTCTCGACATCCATTTGATGAATGTTTAAACCATACTGACAAGAATAAGAAAGTAATAATTTTAAAGTTTGCATTTTAGCGACGGGTGAATATATATCATCTAGGCTGTCCTTTTGTTGGAACCCTCTAACTACTAACCTAGCCTTGAAAACATCTCCTGGTTTCTTTTTGAACAACCATTTTACATCTAGAACCGCTTTATCTTTTGGTTTACTCACTAGTGTCCAAGTATTATTTTTGATAAGACAGTTCATTTCCCTGTCCATTGCCTCTTTCCATTGATTAGCCTCATTACATGTTATCGCCTCCTCGAAGTTACTTGGAACCATAGCATCACAAAAATTCGCAGAAACAGCATAATATCCAAATTCTTCTTTGAATCGAACAGGTTTCTTCACTTGCCTTTTCGGTCTTGTTTCACTTTTAATTTCTTCTTGATCATTTTTATAGTCTTCGGAATTCTCTTCATTACTTGGCCCATTTTGCACTTCTTCGGATTGTTTCTTCTCATTTTGATCATGACTGTCATCTTCATCATTACATCCTATACACATAACGTCTTCTTCAATAATGTCAACATGTCTGGCAACTATTATTCTATTATTGATCAAAACTCTGTATCCAACTTCCGTATATCCAAGTAAAATTCCAAATTCAGCCTTTTTATCCCACTTTGATTCTCTGTTTACTTCTGGTATTCTAACATAAACTCTACTTCCATATAATTTTAATTCATTTGCTGATGGTTTCCTATTAAAAAATATTTCATAAGGTGTCTTTCTCACTACAGTATTTGACAGTGTCCTGTTTTTCAAATAAACAGCAGTTTTAATTACTTCAGGCCAATAGCGCCTATCAACTTTTGCTTCTGCCAGTAAACATCTAGCCGTATTCATTATTGTTCTGTTGTATCTCTCGGCAGTACCGTTCAATTCGTGTACATAAGGAGGACACGGTTTTATCTGTATACCTTTTTCTCTTGTAAATGCATATATCTTACTATTCATATATTCTTTACCGTTGTCACACCTAATTTCTTTTATCATCTTCCCAGTTAATTTTTGAACTTCATTTACATATTCTATTAAACAATCAGTCACTTGATCCTTCGACTTTATGCACCAAACTTTTGCCAATTTGCTATAATCATCAATAAAAGTCACGAAATATTTTTCACCATTGCATCCAGTTGTTCTGTGAGGTCCATTTACATCAGTGTGTACAATCTCTAATATACCTTCTGCTCGCCTTCTATTATTCTTAAATGGTAAATTATGCATCTTATTTTCAATACAAATAGCGCACTTCATATATTCTGATTCTATTTCCTGTGGCATTCCCTCTAATAACTGATTTCGGCACATAATATCCAGGTATTTAAAATTTACATGTCCGAATGTGCGATGCAACTTTTCTTTTAATGTTAAGGTTTTATTAGTCACATTTGCAATTATTTTATCATTTGTAACATAACTAATGACTTTATATAATCTTTTATCTTTCTTCGCTATTGCCAATAATTTCCCATCAAAATTATAAATTTTTGAGAACTGTCCTTTTGAAACTATTTTATGATTGTCGGTAATTTTCGCGTAACTTAATAAATTTGCCTTCATTTCTTTAACATAAAATACATTCTTCAAAGTTACTTCAGATTCAGTGTCATAAACAGGAAAAGAGACTTTAATGTTACCAACCTTTGTAGCTTCTAACAACCTTCCATCACCAACTTTTACTTTAATTGGGTCTTTTAATGTCACTTGTTGCTCAAAATGTTCATCACTATTTATTATATGATCGGTACATCCGCTGTCCAGCAACCAGTTAATTTCATTTTTATTCCTCCTTTTGCGATCATATGAGCTTGAAAAGTTACTTTCAGTTGTTGTAGTGTAAAAATTTTCTCCAACGTGATTATTGTTTACGCTTTGGTTAAAGTTTTTTTCACGTGCGCGATGCTTATTGTAATTACTACTTTGTTTTCGATTATTTAAAAGGCTTCGTCCACGGTAACTTGTATAACCTCTTCCACGATCATTCACTTGACCGTTGCCATACCAACAGTTCTTCTTAAAATGTCCAGATTTACCACAATTGTCACAAATATTTCCTCGTGGGACCGCTTGCTTTGCTTCAATTTTAAAAACATTTGATTTTTCACTTGGCGCACGGTCTTCGCAATCATTTTTCTCCTCGAGCGATTTCGCTTTAACTTTGCTTTTCAAATATTCAACTGTTCTATCAATTTCCGGTAAAACGTCAATTAAATCGCCAATATGGCTATATTTTGATGGTAAAGCTCTTAACATATAATTCAATTTTTCTTGCTCCGTCACAGTTGCACCGGCTTGTTTAAGGTCGTTCACACACTTTTCAAAATCATCGAAAAATAAGCTTAATTCGGGGTAATTTTTCAACTTCACATTTTCTAAATTATTTCTACACACAATTTGCAAAGACGTGGAAGTTTTCAAATACATTGTGTCAAATTTGGCGATAATATCGAAAGCTGACTCACATTCATGGATATACTCCAATTGCTTGTTTGTAATAGCGCCATAAATATAATTCGTAGCTTGAACATCTTTTTCCTCCCATTTTGCTTGATCATCGTTTGCATTAATTTTCCGTTGGACCACTTCCTTACACTTTTTGAACTGCAAAAATTTCATCATCCGTGTTTTCCAATTAAAATAATCAGAACCGTCAAAAAGCGGTATACCAATATCGCTGCTTCTTGCATACGCCATTTCAATTTTCTCTTATATCAGTTTGTTTTCAGCAACTTACTTATAAATCTTCTTAAACTTCACTACTTTTCAATAACTACAGCTTCTGCTACCATGTTAAGTAAACTAAAGCAAATGGAGGACACAGATGTATTTTGTAACACGGATTTAATTGAGACAAACACAGAGTGGATAACAAGCTAAAGAACTCGTAACGACAATTTTGGTTTTTAAGTATATGTGAACACGTTGCCACAATCCAGAATTTTTTTTTAATAACTGCTTCATTAGGCTTTGGAAATAATGTGAAAAATAACTTGAAATTAACCTTGTTTTACATCCTTTTGTCGCCAAAAAACTGTTAAGTTTCTATTGCTAAAATAATTTCACCGATGATTCAAGTTTTCAATAATTCGAGGTACCATAAACCCCATTTTCCTCCGATTTTGCAAGCTACCGTTTTAAAACATTTGCACAAACTGATTATTCGGTTTATCTGCTGAAAAAGCAGTGTACTGAATATTCGGTGTATCTCTACTTTTTACCATACCGTACCTTTAGAGTATTTCTTTAAAGTTATATAAATAACTAGCAAAAATACCCGGCGTTGCCTGGGCCAGTAAAAATATTGAGAAACAATTTATAATCGCTTTTTTTCCCCAAACTAAAAGAACTCAAAACGTACCGCTTTGACGATTTAAAATGTCGCTAAATTTGCGGTAACTGTTTTGGGATACCTAGGATAATTTTTCTCCCCTCCCTACTTTATGCAAATATGCTTAGGTATTATTAAGCCAGTAATTTTTGTCAAAGAAAAATTGTCATTTAATGCTAAGAAAATATTGCTGACCATGAAATGACGCTAAAAGTTTTTGTCCTAAGTGATTTCGAAATTAGTAGGGAGCATTTGACAATTATTTGTGCGAAAAACACAAATTAATGGTAATTTTAGTTTTGGGGTCTGATTAATTTCGTATGCGGATTACTTTCTGCTTTGACGTAAGTTTCAAAAGTTTTTTAATGACAACGTACGGAATCGGCCAAAAAAAAAAAAAAAAAACAACTTTTCTTCAACTGTGGGAGTATTATTTCGATGATTAAGATTTTGGCGCAGTCTACAAATATCAGACAACAATCGTTTTATTTTAGTTATATCGTAAGAAGTAAAGTATTATTACATAGTCTTTGGCGCCAGAACTGGCGTCAGTGGAAAACATTACCCATAATCTTAGTTATTATAATATTTTTGCAACAAATTCGGCAAGATACCTGTTCGATTGTATTCTAAGTGACCAATTGTAAGTACCGCCCAATCAACGCCAACAAATTTTTAAAAATACTGTAAAATTGTATTTAAAGTTCCATTAAAGTGGAAAATACTGAACCTAATCCATTTATTAGTTGCCAATCTCTTCAAGCGATTACATTACCGATACTCTAAAACACTAAAACACATACTGTCGGCCCCGCTCAAACGAATACTGTCGGTTCCAAGAAATATTATTTGATTAAGCGGAGAATTCGATTAAGCGGAATCTTTAGCATTGCGTCTATGGCATGGGAAATATCTAGTTCCAGGATATTTTATTCGTTTATCCGTTAGACGATTAAGCAGGACCGACAAATTCACGAAACTTGTGAAAATAATTGATACAGTCAACAATTTACTAACAAAGGAATACAATTTATTCTAAAAAAATAATATTTTCACGCAGCAATGCACATTAAAAAACACATTGCTTAAGGATAAATATTCTACTTACACAACTAAGACTACAAAACGTTTTAAATACAAATCATGGTAAAAGCCTGGATATTCCCCATGAAGCTGGAAAAAAAACCTTCATGATTTGACTTGAGAAAAGCCTTGGACATTAAATACGGAAAGAAGAAATGATGCCCGCAATTTTAGCTTTCGACAGGGAGTTGAGATGATACACTAAATACTGAGTTAGTTTGGTCAATGCCTTTTGATTTATGAGAAATATG